>JAQZBX010025614.1:0-29435 GCA_029593785.1 Cabassous unicinctus
AAAAAAAGATCCATTTAGGGCCTTTGACTGGACTATGCCAGTGAGGTGTGACTCAGGTTGAGTCTCTGCCCCCTTGCTGGGTCTGATATAAACAGAAACACACAGAGAGACTAACTCAGGCAGAGGAAAAAGGAGCAAGCATATTTAATTCTGCAGTGTGAGAGAGAGGATTGCTTAAGCATGGAGCTCCATGGAGCAGCTCAAGAGGAGACAGTGAGCCCAGAGTCAGAGACCTCTGCAAAGATCGGCAGCCATCTTGCTTCACCAAAAGTGGCAACAAAGCCACAGTAGCTGAGTTTGGTGAGGAAGCATTTCTGCTGATGCCTTGATTTGGACATTTCATGGCCTTGGAACTGTAAGCTTTTACCCCCAAATAAATCCCCAATATAAAAGCCAACAGATTTCTGGTACTTTGCTTCTGCAGCCCTTTGGCAAACGAAAACAGGGTCTAATCATTACCACTGTCATACCAGCCTACTTCCCCAACCTCTGCGAGGGGAGGAGGACTGCAGATTGAGTTCAACCATGTGGACATTGGTTCTATCAACCATGCCTATGTAATGAGACCCCATATAAACTTGGGGAACTTGAAGCTCCAAAGGGTTTACAAGATTGAGAAAATACATTCCTTCTGTGCCAGAAGGGTCACACATTCTGACTCTACATGGAGAGGACACAGAAGCTTGTGTTTGAGACCCTCCCATATCTTGTCCCATGAATCTCTTCTTTTGGCTTCTTATTTCTTTTTACTATAATAAAACTATATATAAGTATAGCTCTTTCAGTGAGTTCTGTGAGTCCTTCTAGTGAATTATGGAACCTGAGGGGGTGGTGAGAACCGCCAAATTTGTAGCCAGTTGGTCAGAAGTGTGGGTGGCCCGGGCCCCCGAACTTGTGACTGATGCCTGAAGGACAATGTTGTAGAGCATTGCCCTTAACCTGTTGGGTCTGGTCTAACTCTGGGTAGAGTCAGAATTGAATTGATTGAGTTGCTGCAGTATTTGCCGTTGGTGTCAGAAGCTGTTGTGGACATTGTAGAGGTTTTTGATAGCCTTCTCTGTAAGTGGGCTTTGCTTGACTCCAGGAGACGTCATTTTCATTAGAGGTCCTCACAGATCCGTGAAGTTACTACAATTTTCTAGAAGATGGTAGTAAAGTGTCTTTAGGAAAGAGTGCCCTTTTCCTAGTCTGTGTAGCTAGCAGAGGGGGCTGAATTTCAGGACAATTGTGTGGTATAGTGGACTGGAAAACATGGCCAGAATATTTTGCACACTTCCCATCAAGTGGTGGAATCTATTTCTTTACCTCTTGAAGCTTGTGACTTGGTTTGACCAGTAGAATGTGGTAGAAGTGACCATGTCAAAGTTCGGAAGTGTAGGTTTCAAGTGGCCTTGCAGCTTCTGCCTTTGCCCTTTTGGAATACTTTGCCACCCTAAATAGAAGTCCAGTCCAGTCTACTGGTGAATGAGAGGCCAGACAAAGGAGAACTGAGGTGACCCAGCTGATAGACCCAACTCAGTTGTCAGAGTGAGGTATGGCCCCAGGCTGGCCCACCAGCTGAAAGCAGCTGAATGAGTGAGCTCCGGTGAGTTCCAAAGAAGAACTGCCCAGCCAACCCATGTGTATTAGTCAGACAAAGGGGTGCTAATGTGAAATGCCAGAAATGGGTTGGTCTTTATAAAGGGTATTTATTTGGGGTAGAAGTCCACAGTTACCAGGCCATAAAGTGTTAAGCTTCTTCTCTCACCACAGTCCATTGCCACGTATTGGAGCAAGACAGCTGCCGATGTTTGCCAGGGTTCAGGTTTCTTGGGTTCCTCTCTTCCTGGGGCTGCGTTTCTCTCCGGGCTTAGCTCTTCTAGTTCCTCCACAAGGTCAGCTGTATACTATCAGGCGAACGGCTCACTTCTCTTCTCCTGGGGCCTTCTCTCCAACATCAAAACTCCAACATCAAAACTGCTTCTCAAAAACTGCTGCAACTCTGTTCTTTGTGATACCTTTTATATTTTCTTCCCCCACCCACCAAGGGGTGGGGCTCAACACCCTAATCATAACTTAATCATGTCCAGATTAACAGATCAGTTTACAAGCATGATCCAATTATATTTTTGGAATTCATAATTACATCAAATTGCTAAACGGCCACACCATAGAATTGTGGGAATTAATAAATCACTGTTTTAAGCTTCTAAGTTTTGGAATTATTTGTTAGGCAGCCATACATACATGCTACAATGGCTTAAAAGAGAAATAAAAGCTAAGCAATACAATTATCTCTATATAATATTTGGAGAACTGATCAATGTAATAAGTCTTTTCAATTAAAAAAAAAATAACTTTGTATAAAAACCTGTGACCAAATTGGAGCTTGAGGAAGGCACATTTTCTCTCAGTGATTTCCAAAATCACATTTTCATAACTAGGTATAAAAGAGAAGGCCAGTAACCAAATGCATTGCTACAAATTCTGAATTGTTATCATTGATTTTATAATCTGACATTTTCAGGCAGTGGCTGGAAAAAATTTAAGTGTCTGTTTTTATATTAGATTTGATAGTTTGTTAAAAATAATATAAACCCTCTCTTACAGAAAGGATAATATGATATCAGAGATATGAATCTACATTTTAGAAGGGATTCAATTTCTAATTAAAGGGAAACTATGAAGCAATCTCTATGGATTTAAAATTATTTTGTTTTCTTCAGTTACTGTGTTGTAAATCCCTTCTCTGTGTTGGCAAGAAAACTTGTCAAATTGTTTTACTACAGAGCCTGTCTTTACCCACCTAAATTGTAGACCTTTATATTTTTATTGCTGTCAAAGTTTGTAAAATAGATTTTAGATAATTGTGGGAAAATCATAAAACCTGCCTGGTAGGAAATAGTAATAGTTCACAAATTATACTTACTGTTAATCAGTTCAGACATAACTGAACTGCAAATGAACTTACTGAGTTTTACTTTTTCCTGCTTCAAGCTAAACCTCTTGTTCTCCAACCCATTTTGATTTCTTATATTGGAAACAACAGGCCTTCTTTTGTTTTTTCTCTGCAGTGGTAACACACATAAGAGCTTCTGACAGCTTGCATTGTTTATTGTCTGAAAGTAGCAGTAATGTAATACCACCTGCAGATAGACTAAATACCTGTACTACATTACCAAACATGATCTCTTATATTGAATTATAATGTGTAACAACTGTTACATCTACTGGAGAGCAGAGAAGACTGACAGAAAGCTCAGTCTTTTTTACCATTGATGGAAATCCCACAGGTGTATTATTATTTTTTATTTTGTGTGCTTTAGGTCCAATTGCAAAGCCTTAGTTACTTGGAAGAAGTTTTCTTAAAATCACAATTTTAAAAAGTAATCCATTCCATAAGAAATTGATTATTTTTTCTAGCTTCTATTACAGGTGTTTACTTTGAACAATTTATATTCTCTCAAAAATTAACAGTAGGGCATTAAATTTCCTTCATTATCTTCCAGAGTCTAATCCTTATAAATCTTCTTTGGTTTGGATGCATATACTTTTTTAAAAAAATTAACATGAATATAAATATTTTAGGAGTAAAACGAGTTTATAATGAGTTTATGGCACTTAGGTTGGATTTGTGCTTTAATACGATCCATGCATCCATCCATGAAAGGAATTTTCCTATCTGCTAAAAAGCTTTGAGGATTCAATGAGTGAGTCAGTCTTAAATATTGCTTGGACTTTTAAAAGAACTTTTGAATCCAGTTTAATCTATTGCTTTATTGTCCTTAAATTGACAATAGTTCTTCCAGGTTATCTTCCTATGGTTAGTTTCACTGAGAAACTGTCAAAGAGAGCGTCAATAGTTTACCCATGGAAGCGTAGCTCCTGCTGCCAGGAGAGTCACCTTTACCCTTAAGGTCTAAATAAAACAAGCTCAGGACCCATCCATCTACTTCCATGTCCTATGTGAATTCTGATGCCCTCTCCTGAATATCTGTAATTCTAGGGGCTTATGTAATTATAGCTACCCTCAGTCCTAAACTCCTTATTCTGGGGCTTTAGTTGACTCTGAGGACGTTTTAACTCTCTTGAAAACTGCTGTCATTTTCTTAATTGTTTCACCCAGATGTGAAATTCAACTGCTTTCTTTGATTGCTAAAACAAACAAACCTACTCTCAGGAGGCTTTGTGTGAAGTAGGAATTACTGAAAATCTGGGAGAGATTGGGAGGTTTTTACAAGATTGTACACGCAGCAAACAACTAAAAATTATGTACTAGATGTAGTTGTTCTTATATGTGAAATTAAAACATTATTTTAAGAATGTATTATTTTTAATGTGCCTTTAGAAACATAGTCAAAGAATGCAAAAGCCAAAAAAGTGAAAATTCTTCCTGCCACATCTGATCCCCCAGCTCCCAGTTCTTTTCTCCAGAGACAATTACTATTACTAGTTTCTTGTGTATACTTTTAGAGCTCTCCTATGAATATAAAACATTTGTGATTATGTTCTCACATTTAAAAATAAAAATATTATTCAAATTTACTTTTTTTCACTAAGTAGTGTGGATCTCTTGTGGATTTTGGGGTCACATATTTACAGAACTGCCTCAATGCATGTTATCCCTTGTCAGATGTACTATAATTTATTTAACGAGTTCCTTTTTGCTGAACATTTAAGTTGTTTCCAATCTGCTACCGCAAACACTCCTGGAAAATTTATTCTTGTAGACATGCATTTGACACTTAAGCTAGTATATCTGTAGAATGAATGTCTAGAAAAGGAAGTAAGGGGTCCAAAGATATATATTTTTGATAGATATTGTAAAATTGTGCTATATATATTTTAACATAGATGGGATAGATCCTACTATAAAAATAATTTTGATTCCTGATTTTTTCACTTAATTATTTTGTATTATCTTTTACTAATATTATTCAAAATTCTTTATACATTATTTTTAATGGTTGCAAATATTTACTTATACAGAGATGCCAAAAACCTGTTAATTTTCTTTTTAGTCACCATTGTAGTTGTTTTCAGCTCTTGCTGATTAAAATCATCCTGTGATAAACATTTTTTTGAACAAAAATCTTTGTCTGTTTTTCAGAGGGTTAACTTCTAGAATACATTCTTAGAAGAGGAGTTATTGAGCCAAAGGACAAGAACATTTTTAATGCTCTTGATTCTAATTGCCAGATTTCTTTCTGGGAAAGTTGTACCGATTTACATCACTATCAGCTGTGTAGGAGAATTACATACGCACCAATATTGCCACTGCCTTTTTATGAAAAGCTCTTTAGTTGTTTGGGAGAAAAATAATATTGTGCTTTCTGAATTTTAATTTCATTGCTTACTTGTAAAGTCATCTATGTTTAGGCTTACTTGTTTTATGAATTTCTTCTTTTGTAAATCATTTGTTTATGCCTTAGTCTTTTCCTTAGGGGTTTGTCTGAACTTACATTAAGGATTTTTTGGTCTGACATATTTAAAATATATTTTAGATTCTTTTTTAATGTAGAGGTATTTATCATTTGTTATACTTAAATTTAATATTTTCTTTAGATTTCTTCTATTGGTCTTAAGCTTTGAAATTCTTATGCAGAGATCAGACACAATGTATTTTATTTTGATGCACTACAAAATGAGGATCTAAACTTAACAAGTGGTCCTAGTACTAGTTTAAATAATAGGATATATGTTTTCTTATCCTATATTGATATAGTCTCTCTGTGTGTGAATGTGTAAGTTTGTTTCTATAATACAATATATACATATACATTTTTCCATGTCTGGGCTACTTACAGTCTTATTATAATTCAGTCACAATGTTTTTCACTTCCCTGTGTGGCTTTAAGATGAGCAGAATTTGCTTTCTGCAACAGGAGAACTATTTATCACCCACTCCTCGTATGTATACAGCATTTTCTCTTCTAGTTTTTTGATGGGCTCAGAAAATGTATTATGGTGGGAGCCAGGTTTCTTGCTATTGTAGAGCAAGTTTTCTTGTTCTGTCAACTGAAGAGATCCTAGAAGTGCCAACACCCCAGGAGTACTGAGCATACCCAGTGCCCAGATCTTGTTGTCTAATAACATTCTCCATTAAAAGGAACCAGGGTTCCTTGGAGAATTGGCTGATTCTAAGACTGGGACAGGATGTATATAAGATGACTCTGGATCATCTTATATTTTGTCACACCAGAAAGTAAGGAAATGCTCAAATACACACACACAAATGCACACACACACAAATGGGGGTATGTGAAAGGGACACAGGAGCCAACTCAAAGAGCTCTCAAGGACCAAAGCTGAAAAAATTTTAGCAACAAAATAAAGTAATATCAGATTATAATCTAAAGTATGAAATTAAAAAATCCATGAATTCATACTAACATAAATAAATGATTGAATAAATAAATGGGGGAGAAGAGAGAAATCTCCCATATGGAAAAATTCCACATAACTTATGTAGACACTCTTCCCTCAAGGAGGGAAGGCATAACTCCCCAATCATTTAATGTGGGTTGCACCTAGTAAATTCCTGCCAAAGTGTATCATATGGGAAGGGGGTTCCAAAGAGTAAGTTCAGAGTGGAGAAACCTGACAAACACTACCTTAGCCAGGTGGTCAAGGTCAACAGCAACAGTGATAAATCATGTTGCTAATATGTGCCATTGATATGATGTGATAAAAATGGCATTTTACCTCTGTTAATTTTCCTCCCCCAAACCTATAACTCCAGTCTAATTATTAGAAAAACATCAGACAAATCCCAACAGAGAGACATTCCACAAAGTACCTGACCAGTACTCCTCCAAACTGCCAAGGTCATCAAAAACAAGGAATTTCGGAGAAACTGTCACAGCCAAGAGGAGCCTAAGGAGACATGACGACTGAAAGTAATGTGGCACGCTGGATGGGATCCTGGAACAGCAAAAGCACATTAGGTAAAAACTAAGAAAACCTGCATAAAGTATAGACTTTAGATAATAATAGTACTTTGATAGCAGTTTATTAATTATAACAAACGTACCATACTAACGTAGGATGTTAATACTTAAGGGAACCTGAGTACAAGGTATATGGGAACACTCTGTACTATCTTCTCAATTTTTCTATCAATCTAAAACTGTTCTAAAAAGAAAGTCTATTTAAAAATGCATTAGAAGTATTTATGAAATACAAATAAAGGTTAAAAAGAGAATGAATACCATGTGCCCACTTGCCCATCCTAGAAATGATACATTACCAAAGGTTAATGCTCCCAATGTACCCTCTTTAGTTATATTCTCAACTCCCTTCTCCTCCTAGAGTAACCACTATCCTGAATTTGGTATTTATCATTCCTATGCATTTATTGAAATTTTTTAAAAAATTTTTTAATTTTTTTAAAAAGATACTTAAATTATATAAATGTTACACAAAAATATAGGGATTCCCATATGCCCCACCTCCCATACCTCCCACACCTCCCACAACTTCCCACATAAACATCCTTCATTAGTGTGGCACATTAATTGCAATTGATAAACACATCCTGGGGCTTTGCCATTAAGCATGGACCATAGTTCACATTGTAGACCACACTCTCTCCCACACAGTTCTGCATGTTATATGATGGTATAAAATGGCCTATATCTGTCATTGCAATGTCACTCAGGACAATTCTCAAGTCCTGAAAAAGCCCCTGTATTACAATTAATTTTCCCTTTCCCAAACCCCAGAGCATCCAGTGGCCACTGGTTCCACATCAATGTTGTAATTTCTTCAATTGCTTGAATCACGATATGTCTATAGTAGAATACCAGTAAGTCCACTCTAGTCCATAGCTCTTTCCCCCATCCTGAGGAGTCTGGGATGGTGATGTCCACTCCATCTCCAATTGAAAGAGGACTTATATCCCATGAGGAAGATGGAAGGGGTTATCCTGCCTGCAGCTGCAGACTCTCTCCATTCCCTGGGATGGCCGTTGTCCATCATTATCTCCCCACCAGTTGTCCTGGGTGAGTCCAAGGAGCTGTAGAGTAGATTTGCTGCTCCACTGAGGTTCTGGGCCCAGCTGGCACACAGACAGCCCAAAGACTCAAGTCTCTGGACATACACCTACAAACTCCAGCACCAAGTATAGGTTTGAATAGAAGGGACAGATGAGCCATGTGCAGGGAAGACAGAGTTGAGTCCAACTCTGTCACTCTCAGGAGCACAAACTCCAAAGCAGGGCCCACTGGCAAGGCACCAAACTCCGGAGCTATCCACCCTGACATAGGACCTGGGTGTCTCCAGAGCCCTCAGGAGCCCCACTATTTGGGGTGATATCCAGTTTGGAATTCTATGAGATCCTACTGAGATGTGCATAAGCATTACTTTTGGGATGCCCTCCTGACTCATTTTGAAGTCTCTTAGCCATATAAACTAATTTGTCTTTACCTTTCCCCCCTTTTATTCAAGGTCTTTTTCCAGTCACATTGCCAGTTGGCACTTGGTAGCAATCCCTCGGTGCCAGGGAGGCTCATCCGGGAGTCATGTCCCACGCTGGGAGGAAGGTAATGCATTCATATGCTGAGTTTGGCTTAGAGAGAGGTCACATTTGCACAACAAGGAGGCTGTATTTAAATTTTTTGACATTTTTGCATGTTTTAAAATTTTATATCAATGACATCATATTATGTCTGCTTTTGCAAATGTTTCACTCTATATTATAATGGCAAGATTCATCCATGTTGATTTATGAAGTCTTAATTCATTAATTTTCTCTACCGTCGAGTTTCCCTTTCTACGAATATACCCAAATTTATTGATGTTTTGATGTACTTCTAAGGCCTCAAAGCTGGTTGGCTTAAACAACAGGAATTTATTGTTTCATGGTTTGGGAGGTCAGAAGTTCGAAATCAAGACCTCAACAGGCCATGCTTTCTCTGAAGTCTGCAGCATTCTGGTGGCATGCTGCCAGCAATCCTTGGGGTTCCTTGGCTTGCTTCTCTGCCTCTGTCTCATGGCTATATGCCTCATTCTCTGGCTTCTTTTGTTTTCTAGCTTCTACTTCCATGCCCAATTTCCTTTGCTTATAAGGACTTTAGCCACATGGATTAAGGCCACCCTGATTCAATCTGGCCTCATCTAAATAGGATGTTCTCAGATCCTGTACACAAATGAGTCCACACCTTATCTAATAACAGCCTTTTCAAAACTCCCATTTACAAACAGGTTCACACCTCCAGGACTGGGGCTTAGGACTTGAGCATGTCCTTATGGGAGACATGATTCAATCCCCAACAGTATTTGTCTCTATTGTCTTTTGAACAAGTTTTGAAAGAGTCTTACAGGAAAATATATAATCTCACATGTACAAATTTGTCCCCAATTTATAAAATTATAATATAATCCAGACTTGGGTAAACTTTGTGTCAAATGAATAAAAAGCTGAATCCTTATAGCTAGTACTTATAGTCTCTGCCTGTGAAATGACACCCTTCTCCTCACCCATAATCAACCCTGTATTCCTCAAACACTGCAAACGGAGATGATGTTGCCACCTTGGTGTTCATTTCTATTTTAGTCTCTCCACCAAATATCTGTCCTGCATTTATATCTATATTTTCCAAAGAGGAGTTATAACTGCCCGTTTATAACTTTAGCAACTAACTGAAGTTTAATAATTGCTCCCAAAACTGTCTTTCAGTTTTAAGTATGAAGCCATTATGATTCTCTAGTGGCTGGCTCAATAGTTTTCTGTATGTTGTTTATAACATTACAACATCAGGTTTTGATTCCAAGAAAGTCTTTAGTTATTTCAGATCCTCTTTTTCTTATTGAATCACTTAGACCACTGCAGTGACAGGAGAATATTGTAAATCCTTCAGCCATTCTTACAAAAGAAACCCTATGCTGGTTTTATTTTAGAATACCAGGTCTCTCTTTTTCTTTTGGACACACACACTCTCCCAGAAATGACCATGCCAATGAGTGACTGTCAGGAAACCATTGCTTTGGAATAATTCTGTTTTAATATTATTTAAAACAGGGGTTGGCAAAGCATGGCCAACAGGACAAACTTGGCCCACTGCCTGCTTTTGTAAACATAGTTTTATTGGAACACAGCCACACCCAATTGTTACATATTGTCTATGGCTGCTTTCCATCTACAATAGACTTGAGTAACTGCGACAGAGACCATATGGCCCACAAAGTCTAAAATATTACTACCTGGCCCTTCACAGAAAAACTGTGCCAACCATCTATTTAAAATAATACGAAAGAAAGAAAGGTCTCTTTTTTAAGAAACATGCAGTGGAAAAAAGTTATTGAGCAGGAAGCTACATGACTCACTACAGGATAATCTTTCCTTTCGTTTGCATAGGAACAGTTCCAGCAGGTTGAATTCCAAAGGAAGGCACTGAGAAATGGAAGTACACCTGTCCTTACAATGAAAATACCTCCTCCAGCAGACACAGACCTTTTCTAAGCCTTTCACTCCATAAGTGTATATGAAATCATGTGATTAAAGCCCAACTATGAAGAAAGTGAAATTCTCTCCATCAAACCCTTACCCAGAGGCAACATGTCTATATTCCCCAGAGCCATGATTCTAATACTCGTCTCTAACTCAGGACCAAATGCCAAGTTCTCTAATCTCTAATTTATTTTTCCTGGGCCACATTTTTTCCCTCCTTTTTCCTTTCTCCTTCAGGTTGTTAATGATTTCATAAATGAATTCCTTTATTTCACTTGTTTTCTTATTCTCTATGTACTGGGAAATACCTTATGTATCACGGGTATTTGGGGTTAAATAACCAAAACGATCAAATCTCTATAGAACCATTGTGTTAAGCCAATACCTCTGATTCCTAGGGTGTTTAAAAAGCTGTCCACTTATTGTTGATGGTCTGGCCATATGCCTATTACCATTTAGTGAAAATTTTCTTTTCGCCATATAGTTCATTTTGAAAACTCCAACGTATCAACAGAGTTTCTTATATGAAATGGTGGAAAAGTTGGGGTAAGGGATGTTAGTGATGGTAGCACAATATTGTGAATGTAATTAATGCCATTGAATTGTACATGTGAAATTGTCAGCAGTTAAAATGGGGTAATTTTGAATTGTACATATGTTACTACTATAAAAGTTTAAAAAATACTTTGATTTCTTTTTTGTCCACATCTGGACTTCTAAAATAAAGAGATGGTTTGCTTTGTTGGCTTATTAATAAACAAGACTGGGCTGGATGTTGTGCCACACTTATTTCCCACAGGGGCAATAAGCTCCTGCTTATTAGCTGCTAAAGCCTCACAGCTTATACTGCCTCTGGAAATTGCCCTTGGCCAATGATGGTTGGTGATGGGGTAAAAAGCCTGGCCCCAAGCCTAAATTCAGAAATGCTTGTGGGAAGAACCCATCATCTTCTTCTGACCAATCCTGATCCCCTCTTTCCCTTATAGGGATTATTCCAGAAAGCACTTCCCAAGAAACATCCTACACAGAGTCTCCAAGCCAGAGTTTGCCGCCTGAGACAAAGACCATCACAGAAATGTAATGGGCAGCTCAATGAATGGTTACTTAGGAAGGTTTGCTTTGGGGGTCTGTAAAGACCAGAACCATGGGTGAGATGAATTCGGATGAATCTAGGACCACAAAAGTTTTATTGGTATCACTTAGAGGAAACACAGCTATAGGTTCTTCCTGTCAATGCCTTCCCACCCTGCCTTTCTCATACCTAAGGCCTACACGCTTGCAGGTTATAAGGAGTGAGACGAATTTCCCCATTTCTGATGTTACATTCCAGAGTGTCTCTCTGGGCTTTTCTCCACCCCCTCCCTTACTCCTCCTTAAGAATAGCCTATGGTATTCATGAGCATGTGATTAGGAACAAAGCATGGTGGCTTAGCCTATTCTCCTTCCCTTCCTCTCAGGATTCAGCTACCTGCAGGAGGCATACATTTTGTTCTTTTCCTCCATGATATAAGTTTTATGAGAGCAAACCTCCACAGGTGAAGACTGGTGGTTTTCTTGTGCTACATAAGATAGGGTGGGTAAGGAGATGTATTTCTGGGTGAGTTTATTTCTGGGAAGCCCACTTGATAATAACTAGAAACCACATTTTCTAATATCCGTTTTATAAGAAATTAAGATCCTATTTCCATTTCCATTTGCCTGATTCCTGTCTTTCCCTCATATGGTTTTGAACTTGCAAAGGGGAAAAAGTTATCATTTATTAGGCCCTCTCAGATTCTAACAACAGGCATATATGATCACAGAAATAAACGTAAGAGTAAATTTCCATGATGGAATCACTGTTTAAAAATTGTTCTGTTCAAATATGCTTTAAAATAACCAGAAAGAGAAAAAAAATCCATATTCCTTTTATAAAATGATATTTAATAATCTTGAGTATATAACCTATAAATTCTGAGGATGGTTAAATATAATCTTAAGTAGACTATGCAAAACAAATTTTCCATAAATGAGGTTTTTATAAGGCACATGGAGAGGGGTAGAACTAGGAAAGAATCAGATCAGTGTTAGGGTATGCTTCCCCAAAGTGAAAAGGAATTCATACCAACTTTTATGTGACTTGTGTATCCTCTAAGTCTATCTATGCTGTTCTTCTTTTCATTTAAAAACATGTATATGCATAAAAGATAAATTTTTATCTTTAAGGGGAAAAATCAAGGATGCAGAAACAAGTGTGAAAAAATTTCTTTGAGGTCTGTGGAATCAGAGTTTAGAGATCCTTGAATTCTAAGGAGAGGAGTTATTTTTGATCCTATAGATAATTGTCTTGGGGCATTTTGGTTTGCATTCCAAACTGTGGAGGATAATACTGTTGATATTAAGGTACAAAAAAATTAAGTCACATTTAGTTTTACATTAAGGGATACTATTTAATAAAATTATATGAAATCTATGCTTTTATATAAATTATATACCCCCCAAGTAGGACACTATTCATTGTACTTAAGGAGGTGATAAATTTAATAGAAATGGTGTTTTATAGTGTTAATCTTGCAACTGTATATTGGATGCATGAGAAGGTGAAGAGGTATGTGTGTGTGTATGCGTGTGTGTAATTCGGCATGAGAAGAACCAAGTTCAGGCTAAGACATTAATTTCAGTATTAAGGCTATGAAGGCCTAGAGTGGGGTAATGGCTATTAGAATGGAGAAAATTAGGTAAGATTTTAACAATGGATTGTCAACATCACTTGGCCATACTGATTAGATGTTAGGGAAAATGGAGTGAGAGGAGTGAAAATAATTTCTTAATTTCAATTGTGGGAAACTGGGATCAGGGTGGTACCACTGATAGAAGAGGGAAAGCACAGGAGGTATACCAACTACAGCATGAAAATGATGTCCTAAGGGAGCCAGCCCACAGATGGCTGAAGACAGAGCACCAGCTCTCCAAATGAGAGGCTGAGTGGATTTGATAGTCGGGACAGAGGCATTCAAAGGAGATTGAAGAAGAAAATGGAACTAATACAAGGAATGAGACAAAAATCGAGCAAATGGACAGCACCATAACATGGAAACCAAGGAAAAAAAAAAAAAGAGAAAAAGAAAGAGAAGAGCTAAGAGGAGGCTCTTGACTGTTGAGACAGAACAGTTCTGTCCATGTCTCTATATCCCCAGTTCCTTGTTGTGATTTATGCGGTGATTCACAGCAGAACTTCTGTGATCTTACCTTGGTTAGAAATGGTGAATTGCACTGCAGTCCCCACTATGACAGAGGAATGTGGTAGCCTAAAGGCACAACTTACCTAGTCATGAAGTACAAGAAATTGAAAGAGAAAGAGAAAGAAGTGTAGCAATCTTCCCCTGACTCACAAATATGATGACAACTGTTCTGGAAATGCCTCATTTCCAGATAATAAAATCAGGTTCCTTTCTCTCACCTCCAAAGAGCTCAACGACGGATATTTGGCTCAGCTGATTCCCTAACAGACTTTGTTTCTTTCTTCCATGTCTAAATTTATCATTTATTTCACATATAACATGAGATTATGCCTGGAAATTCTCTTTAATATCCTCTTTTAAATACTTCCTTTAACTCCACATTTTCAGGTTCCCTCAACAAGTTTACTCTCCACCAGAAATTTATCTCTTTCCTACTTTTCCCTTTTATTACTTTATTAATGGTTTCAGATCAATTAATCTAAGCTGAAACAATCTATTGAGAATGAAGAAGAACCAAATGGCCATAAAACCACACACTTCATCCATTTATACAGACACATATCTACTGAGCACCTACTACATACCAGTCACCAGTGTAGGTTCTTGGGTTACAAATTCTGGCAAGACAGTCATTGTTGCCAAGGAATCTGCATGGGGAGGTGGGTAAGTCAGTCAAGTTTTCTAGGTTGGACCTGGAGGAAGGATCATCAAAAGATCCATTTACCTACTCTCACAAGGGTATTTTATTTTATTGCCAGTCCTAAAGGGTATCATCCTTGGAGAATCTATATTTAATAATGGGATCTGAGGTTTTTTTTTTATTTTTCAGTTGGTTAATTACTGTACAAAAGTATAGTCATACCTGGAGTCCTTTATAAACATCATGCCAGACTTCGTTTGTAGGCGTTGTTTTATGTCTGGGTTGGGTATAAAAATAAGTTAACTATGGAATTCAGTAAATGATGAAAGACAAGAAGGCCTTCACATGCATATTTAGGAATTTGTTATTGAATTTATTGAAGATGGAGAGTCTACCCTTTGTCTGAGTCTTTGTATCTTTTATTTAGAATCTATAATTCCTTAGAAGCTTAATAAAAGTTAAATAGCAACTGAGGTTTAATTGTTTTCAACTGTTCTTTTGCATTGAAGTAAGATTCTTTGCCCTTCAGGAAAATAAGGCAGATTGGACCAAGAATCCTTAAATTAAAAAGAAATAGATACTCTTATCCAGTACTTTGTTTCACAATGTAGAACAGTGTGTAAGTCAACATTATAGCTTCCCTTATTCACTACTTGACATCGTCTTGTCTGGCTTTCCCTAAGCAGAGCCATGACCGATGACCAGCTGTGGCTACCACCTAACAACCTCACTCTCTCCCATCACCACAACAATTTTACTATGTAATTCAAATAAGCCTTTCTTGAAAAAAAAAAAACAAAAAAAACAAGTGGACCGGCCTTAAATCTTCTAAGGCAGTTAGGCAAATATTGCATTTTATGAGCGAGGATAATCCATTCACATTTTCAGAAATAAGTTTACAAGCCCTTGTGCCTGGTGAGCAATGGAAGCTGCGTGACAAATGGGGAAACAGAGCGTCCTCCAGGCAATCTGTGTGACATGCAGTAAATCCTCAGGCTTTGGCAGGTCCACAAGTGTGGTGAGGGAACAAGATCAATTCTCACCCAGCCTCACAAAGGATCCTTCATTGCTGATTGCTGTTAAACCAGAGGAGAAGCTTAATGAAGTAGATGCTGAAAGGTGACAGGAGTATTGGAAATGAATAGAGAGAAAATGAAAATATTATGCACCAAATTGGCAGAACAGAAGACGGAGTGACTATTAGTGGACACAAAACTAGAGCAGAGCTGAATGTTTTCTCAGGCCAGCTGGTGACAACATAATATCTGTGCAAGGAAGTAGTAAAATGAAAATCCACACATGGGATGGGGATTGCTTGGAAGCCTAAGTTATGTCACAGAAAGCAGTGCATAAATGGGAAATTTAGACCTGCCAGCATTTTGAAAAATAAACACAGCCATGGTGAAGGGGTATTTGAGTGTCTGAGTTGGAGACTAAGGTTAAAGCAGAAAGAGCAATGATGATGAACAAGAAATAGGATCTGAGGGCAGAAAACCTTTTATGCCCTCTCCCTGGTTGTTTTTCTCTTCAGTATACTAATTCATTGCTTGTTTTGTCTATGATTGGTCTTCATATTCACGCTTTCTGTTCTTTCCCTTTTGCATCTTCCTTCTGCGAGTTTACACAAACGTACTTGAAAAATGACATTACAGTTCAAACGGGAAATTATTGCAAAATGGAGGAACATAATGTTTTACAGTTTTAGCTGGTGTTATTAGCAGGTATTTCCATAGAAATATGAGAATGACAGAATGGAAAAATAAATACGTTGCTGTCAATATGTAGAAGAAAACTGACAAGGACGATACTCTCCTGCTTTCAAGATAAAAAGATCTAGGCATTTGAAAGAATAAAAAATGTCATTAAAAGGGGCGCCCTCTCAATGAGAAAGAATCTCTGCTTATTCTGATTAGCTGAGGCAGAGGGACTATTGTTTACAGCTCCGTTGTCTGCTCAACATATTGCTGCTATCATACATACAAATTCTGTTGAGAGAGTGTACACAGAGTACCACTATTATCCTGAGTTCGGATTAGGATGAAATGTCAGGAGCATGCTACCTCATCCCTGAAGAAGTCGCCTGAGGGAAATTTTGCTGGTCAGGAATGACTTGATTGGAATGAGCGAACTTTGAAGACACTGCTATGTCAGAAAATTAGAAAAAATGAAACAAGAAGGGATCACACTAGTAGGAATAAGCCCCATGGGCTGGATTTGTTCAAAGTAGAAAAGAATATCAGTGGATACAGACTTGGGCAGCTTTACATCATCGCCTTGACAAAGCATGGGGTAATAGGAATCTAATATGTTGTGTTAGATCCACCCACTGGACCACCAGCAGAGGAGAAACTGTTGGTTTATGGGATTTCAGGGTTTTGCTGCCTGCCTCAAACAACAAACTTATAAATTAACCAAAAATCTTATTATCCTACCAACAGGGCATGGAACTTGGGTTCTAAATGGAATGAAATCTTTCCATAGGAAGGTGTTGTGTTTTTGTTGCTTTTGTTGTTATGAGACTGCCTTCCTTGGAAGTATACAGCTTTGCATCATAAAGCTTTGCTCTTTAATTTCCCCAAAGGTGAGTCTCATGAGTCTGGGGTCTTGACTAGAGGAATCTACATGCCCCCAACCTCCCTCTGTTACCAGTTGCAAAGACTGTGCCAGAGAACAGAGTAGAGGAGTCAGCAGAAGGGACAAAGGGGGTGGGGGGAGATACGTGAAGCAAAATGGATTATGAATTTGAAAATTGCCAATTATCTTGTATCATACAGCTCAGAGCCCTGGCACAATGATCAGCCACAATCCAGATTTTTCAGCTTAAATGGCTTTACATTCAAGCAAGCAAATTAACCATAAAATAGGGGGGGAAAAAAAACAAAATATCCCAAGAAAGAATAAACTGCAGATAATAAGCACCAATCTGGTGTTGAATGCAGCCCAAGATACCAATTGTTTTAAGTCACGACAAAGACAGCTGAATGCTCATCTTGTGGATGCAGAGCGAGGATGATTGCCTGCCATGAGTATCTTCTCTCACAAATAACAGTTTTTTCGCTCTTAATTTTCTGCTAAATTGGAAGCTAACTGCTTCCCACATTGTCATCGGAACACCTGCAGCTGTGCCGGATTTCTGCGCACCATTTCTTTTAGGTAAAACAGCACTCCACTTCCTTCAGCTCCTCATTATGCCGAGGTCTTCCTTTCACTGCGCTGCAGCACTAATGATTCAGGCAGGCTGGTCAGTCATTAAGTGACAAGCAAATGATACCGTGTGCAACGTGTGAGTAATCGGTCTGAACAAATGAAATCACAGACTTGCCTTTCCCATCATTCATTTCACAAACAGTAGCAATGTGGTGCACAGCAGGTAGTTCAGTTAAAACCAGCCTTGTAAAACAAATTTCCTGCAGCCGTTTAAGTGAGCTGCGACGGGGTGGATGCTGCAGAGAGGAGATTGTGCCCAAAGGAGCTGAGGAAGGTTTGGGTGGAGGCAGGGAGGGAGAGGGGTGCTGTGGGGAGAGCCTCGGTACATACATTAGAATAATTGAGGGTTTTGTGACTTACTGGTATGTTTTTCTTTTGTATGGATCTCAGAAATGACTGTTGGATTAGCATACCCAAAACATACAGCAGACACTTTACTGTGCCTTGTCAGGAGGTAGCTGTTGAGAGACTGAAACTGAATTCCCAAATAAATATTCTAAATTTGGAGTCCAGAAGACGTCATTGTAAATCAGTGGATTGCCAGGAAGCTAGTGATACAAATCACAGTGATAAAAAGCTTCATGGCTTTTATTTTCACAGTAGATCCACTTTTGATTCATCAGTTATTTCGCCAACAACAACGCAAACTTGCTGCTAATAGAAACCTGACTTGCATGCTAAAGTTTAAAATGTGCAGATTGCCTGAAGAAGAAAAAGGAGGTGGAATGAAGGAGGATGACATGAAAATCTTCGTAGATTGTCAGCTTGTACCTTCAGGCTCCCGGCAAGGCAATCCAGGCCAGGCCGGCGGGGACAATCAGAGGGGCTGCTTTCTCCCTGGGACAAACCTCCACTCAAGTTTCACTCAGCGCCAACCCCACTGTCTCTCCTCGGCCGGGGGCTCTGGCCCGCAGGAAAAGCAACAGCTTTGCTTTGCTGAGGCAGCAATGCCAGGCTGTGGGAGGGCAATCTGGAACGATGAGCCCCACATCAGCTCTTGTCTTCCCACACTTCAGGAACAAAACTGAACAGGGTCCCATGTCTGGCACCTATTTTGCCTTCCTCTGGGAATCCTGATTTTGGCTTCCGATTTACTCATCACTTTCTCATTGGTAGATGGCGAAAGCTCCCATTAGAGGGCCTGGGCTGTCTGGATCTACTGGAGCCGGCAGGAGACGTTCACACTGTGAGGCCCACGACAGGTGGCACAGCAGAATGGCTGTGGGCCCAGGTTCCGAGTCACCCAGGACCTGGCTTGCACTTGGGCCTTTCTGGACCATCACAGTGAAATTAGTGTCCACAGATTTCCTCTGCTCCCTGACACTCTGGATGGCCTAGGCTGTGTGATAAGGGGTGAAAGGAAGAATGTTTTTCAGTCAAGAAAATTGGAACAGTATAACATTCCTTTTGGGTAGGGCCAATGTCCTTAATCTAGAACCCCTTTACAGACTGACTCTGACTGACTGACTAAAGTTCTTACTATAGAACAATATAAGGCATTCTTGCAAAAAAGATATCTGTTGCAAACAAGGCATCCTTGCAAAAAAGATGATATACTACCCCTTCAACCCCACCTCCATCTACCAAAATAATACTGAATTAAAGCTTTGTCTTGCAAGAATAGAAAGGTACACAGCTTTTAAAAGTTTAAAAATACATATTCTTGAATACGTGCTTAGTATAACTAAATCAAATGTATAGAAAGTTATATAAAATACCCCCTCCCTCCACGTTCGCCATTTGTCACAGCGTGTTGTGCAGCTTCCCAGCCACTTTCTCTCCCTACACCAACATGCACATAGATGTAACCATATTCCACATCATGTTGTGCAACCGGCTTTTGTCACTGATCAAGATACTGTGGACATTATTCCATGTCAGCACATGTAGATCTATTGCCTTTGTTTTAACATCTGCAGAGTGTCTTAGCCTGTGGGTGCATTTTAACTTAGTTAGCCAATCTTCTATTAAAGGACACTTGGTTGTTTGCGATTCTTAATTCTACTGAAAAATAGCACAGCAGTGAAAACCCTTGTACATATATCTCCATGCATTTGTGTGAGTATAATTGTAGGGTAAATTCCCAAAAGCAGACTAAGAAAACTCTGTTTAATCCTTGCCAATCTGAGAGTTGATGGTTTTTCTTACTTAATCTTATTTAACAAAATAGGAGAGTAGAAATCTTTTCATAAAGACATTTTCAATTCATTTTGTCTGTGGCTCAGTTATTCAGATATTTGCCAATGTTTCCATTAGATTGATGGTCTTTTTCTTATTGGTTTATAAAAGCACTTTTTTATGCACTGTTGGCCAGCATGTGTTACAAATATGTTTTGGTAATTTAGGCTCTCTTATAGTGATTTTTACCCTAAATATATATAGTTTTTATGGATATTTATGCAAATTCAGCAACTCTTATCTCTTTGCCTTTTGGGGTTTTTATTATGTTTGAAAAGTTTTCCCTACTCTAATACTACAAAAATATTCACTCCTTTATTCTTCTAGAATGTTTATGGCTTGAGCCATCTGGAACATATGGCAGTTAAGAATGGAAAGATCCAGGTTTACTCATTTCCGCATGGTTAGCCATTGTCCCAACACCATTTGCTTAGCAGCTCATCTAAGCAGCAAGGTGACCATCGCAGAACTGTCATCTCAAAGAAAAGCATTTAAGCCTGGCTGCTTTTTAAGCACAGGTCTAGGCACTAAAACTCAGTGCTACATATTTGGATGTTCTGCCCTGTATTTATTTATTTTTTTTTTTTTTAAGGCAGTATCAGGGATTGAACTCAGGACCTCGTACATGGGAAGCAGGCACTCAACTGCTGAGCTACATCCATCTGCTCCTCATGTTCTGCCCTTTAAATGTTAAAAATCTAATTCTAAAGCAAACAGATTGTTTTAAGCTTATTTCAAGATTCCGGGACTTTCAGATACTCCTGGAGCTGGTTTACATCTTGGTTCAAAGACAGAATGCTGTCCACAATACCTGATTCAGAATGCTGAAACGCTAAAAAAGCTCTGAAAAATCACAAGTTTTTCTTGCTAATTCACTTGATGGCCAAACTTGACCACACTTACTCTGAATATCTGTACCTTTTGTGCTTTAGACCTGGATAAACAGAACGCACACCGTATGATTCTTTTAAAATTGAAAAGAGTATGAATTTCAAAAACATATCCAGTCCCAAGGATTTCAGAAGAGTATTTGTTGTCTTACTAGGAGCAAAGGTTTGTCAATAAAGGGAGAGGAATAGAGTGAGGCAAGGAATAATGGAAAGGAAGATGGACAAAGAGAGGGAGGATAAAAATTGTAAGGGACCTGAGTGGAGAGGAAGAAATAGTATCAGGGACCATTCTTCCTATTCAAAGTGGCAAGATTGCATATCAGTCAGACTTCAAGCTTAATGACAGTGGTTCTGAAACTTTATTAAGTAATAGCCATCATAAAGTCATTCCGATCCCTTCCAAAGCAAAGCAAAGCAAAGCAAACCAAACCAAACCAAACCAAACCAAATCTCACCAAAAATGCCTTGCAATTTTGAACATTACCAATATGAAAGAAAAGATGGGACTGATACTTTAGTGACTAATAAAATAGTGTTGTGTTTCTCCGTTTCTTTAGGGGCTTCCAATACTTCTTGGTACTCTGGGATGAGGTTTCATTCCTGTCAAAGATAAGTCCTGAAGGTAGAGCCTCCCAGATAGGTTTCCAGCTGGGCTTTTTAAAACCATAATTCAAGAAGCCAGATCTTTCCCAGCTATGGCTCTTTGATCTGAAGGACCAGAATCAAGTCAGGCCAGTTGGCCTTTTCTTCGCTAAAACCGATCAGAAGTAAAGAGATAGGAAGAGAAATACAGAGCTAGAGATTCTGGTCCCGGATTGCATACCAGAGTCATGTAGGGAACTTTTAAAAAATACCATCTACAGGTGCACTTTCCCTAAGGCAGTGGTTCTCAAACTTGAACGTGACTGGAATCACCCAGAGGGCTTGTTAAAAACACAGATCCCAGAGCCTCAGCCTCAGAGTTTCTGTTTCAGTAGGTTTATGGTGAAGCCCAGAGAAGGTGCATTTCTAACAATTCCCCAGGTGTTGCTGGTACTACTTGTCCCAGGACCCTACTTTGAGATTTTTATTTAACTGGTGTACGGTGTACGGTGGGACTGAGCATTACTCATTCTCAAGGTGATTCTAATGTGCAGTCAGGCTGGAGAACCCTGAGCAAAGCAGAGACTGTTTCCTACATGGACCTCACCAATATACCACATGGTTTCCTCCCGCACAGGAGACAGACGTCTCAGTCTTTTGCACATCTTCCTTTCTTTTTATCAAAGAGGATAGTGTTCCTTATAGGGCTCTGGAGAAAGTGGTAAAATTGCTTTTTTGAAAAGAAATATTTTCAAAGTACACAGAAAATTAAGTGATCAGGATATATTAGGAATGAGATTTGGGGATTTTAGGTAAAATCTAATTTCAAAAACCTTATTTATTTATTTATTTATTTTGCTTAGTAGCACATTAAGTGGGAAACACAAGAGAAAGTCAGGTTCCTTATAAAACAGATATAAAAAATTTGCAGTGGGCCCACAGTTTAAGGTCCCACTTTAACTGGAGCATAAACCTGAGCTAAAGTAAAGTTTGTTTATAATTGCTATAAAGGAGAAATTCCAGAGACTGCTCAACTAAATGGTATCCTAAGAAATAAATTTACATAGTGATGACGGTCAGTTCATCTCTGGAAGCCCAATAATCTACTCTTATGAAAAACCTTTTAATAGAATTGTGAACTGAATGTCAAGGGTGAGCTAGGCATTCGCTTTATTCAAAATTTCCTGTTAACCCAAGATTTTGTTTGCCTGTTATTCCTTAATGCTGAAAAAGACAGGATACATCCTCCAACATGCTAATTCACTCCCTGGCAATCTGTGTGATACTAGACTGATTTGATTCTTCTTTATTTGTTTTTTTTTTCCTTCCGTCTCTGGCAACATCACTTTGCTCTGGGATAATAGCCACTGGATATTGCCAAAAACAAATCTGGGAATTTTCTGATGTGCCTTTGTTTTCTAATGCTTTGAAGACATGTAGAATTGATTCTGGTGGATCAGAAAGGTAAGACTTTGAGGATAAAGATTTTGTTGAGTGAAACTGAACAAAAGGAAATAAGGCTTCAGAATTAATGAATACTCTAGGAATAGTTTATTTATTTATTAGCATACTTATTTATATGCTATAGCATATAACTGCTTACATTATATGCTTACAACAAGTCTGACCAAGTCTGCTATATGTTACATTTCACGGCTATGCAGCTTTCAGGTAAGAAAACCAACTCTCATGTGTTATTAGCAAGAGGACAAAAACAAAACAAAACAAAACCCAAAGACTGATGTCTGGCTTTACAAGGAAAGCTGCGACGAATTTAGGCAGCAAGGGAGGGTGTGCTTCTTAACTCCTTCTGTAATATAGCTAATTGTACCCAAGACACAAGGCGGGAACCAGTCCCTCACTTGTTTGATTTATGAGGCAGCATTTTACTGCCAAAGGGAATCAGGCTTATCAAGTATTTATTTGTTTATTTGGACCTAAAATAGCTAGAAACCTAAGCAATGTTCAATTTGGGGAGATTTTTAAGTTCAATTGCTTTTCAGCTTTTACCTCCCTTCTTGGATGAGAACATGAAGGTCATTGTTCACTTTAGCAGAAGATAGGGTCCGTATTCCTGATATTTTATCATCAATCCTTTTATTTCCCTCCACCTATTTGAGGGTCATTTGCCGCTCATAGGACCTCTACTAGGAGGACTGGAAGGGAAAGCAAAGAAGGTAAAATGCAAACCATTCAGTTTACTATTTGCTAGTTCTAGTTTGGAGAAAGCATAGACTAAAAATTGACCATCTGAAGTCAAATCGCAATGTGACAGATCAGAGCTCTCGGTTCCCTTTCCCATCTGAGTTATCACACTCCCTTAACCACCACGATTATGTGCTGGGCAGTAGTCTGACTGGGGGTTTTTCGGGCATCCTGAGACAATCACTGACTAACCACTGCAAAACCGTTAATGGCTGATAGTGGGGAAGAGCAGCTGACTGAGGTTTTCCCTCTCAAATCCCTTTTGGTTCCTCTCCCCGTTGCCTGCTCACCTCAGCATGCTGTGGCACTGGGCTGTCAGGAATTAGGATGCCTTTCCCAAGGCCCCGATAGCTGCTGGTGGCCATCCCACCAGGTAGTCATCCTCTAGTCACAGAGCCCATGCCACCACCTACCACTTAACACATTTTCTCTTCCCTTCCATAATCTCCAGGGTGCTCTCTCCCCCAACTCTCTGAGCTTTGACCCATTCTCCAACGAATTCCCAGGAGTTGTCCCTCAATAACTCAGCTCTAAATCCACAAGGGACTGTGAATTGCTTTATTCAGGGTCTCCTCAGAAAACACATCATAACAGGGTTCTTCCTTTTGGCAAAACCTAGAGTCAACCCTGGAACAATGCATCATTTGCAATAAGCATATGTGATGCTTACTGCTTAGCATACAGAAGCTAGAACTTCCCCCTAAGACAACTACGTGAAGCATATAGGATCCAGCATAGTAAAGAAGCTGTAAAAATCAATCAGGAAAAGACAAACAATCCTAAAGGAAAAAGTGCAAGAGGGGACCATTGAAAAAGAGAAAACTTGAATGGCCAATAAGCATTTGAAAAGAAACTCAACCTCACAAATAATAAATCAGAAAAACGCAAATAAAATCACTATTAAATTAGCAAAAATTTAAAATTTGAATCTATAAAATATTGACAAGGATGGAGGGAAATAGATATATAAATGCAAATTGTTCAACTGTTCCGGATAAGATGTGGTAATAGGCAGTAAATCTGATGGTACATATGATGTACCAGCATTTTTTCTCCTAAGTATGTATCCTAGAGAATCTCTCACACATGCGCACAAGATGTTCATGGGATGCTTATCAAAACATTGTTTGTAATGGCAAAAAGAAATGGAAACATTCTAAATGTCTAACAATTGGAAATGGAAAAATATGCCAAATGGAAGATTACACAGCATTTAAAATAAATGCTCTAGAGGTACACCTTCCAACATGGATAATTCTTGAAAGCACAATGTAGTATAATATAATTTATCTAGAATTTAAAATCACACAAAACACTACTATATACATACCTGTGGAGACAAAGCATTAAAACATAGAAAGAAAGAGTAAATATCAACTTCAATACAGTGGTTTCCTGGCCGGGTGGGGGTGGGTGGGGGGTGGGGCACGGGAGAAGAGCGAGGGTTAGGATGAGAATTTCAAATGGAAACATTTTATCGCTTTAAAAAATGAAGCAAAATGGCAAAATGTTAAATATGGGCGGGTATATGAGAGCTTTTCTGTTTATCTGTAATATTCCTTTTTTATAAATCATCATTATCATCGTAACTTCCATTTTAGTCACGAATGGTTCTGTTAACCCCTTGATATGTTAGATAAAACTAAAAACTGAATTTGGAGGTCTGTCCTTTCTGGTTCTAGAGCCTCTTCTCTGGGGCTTTTATATGCTGCTTACACAAGGTACTTGGGACCAACAAACCTCTCCTCAGGTTGGGGCTAGAGTCGGTGCTCAGACCTTCCAGAACACTCTTTTAGTTCCATTCTCCTTTAAATGCTACATAGAAAGACACAAAGGGAGATGCCCCCCATGGCTTTAAGTCAAACCCTTAATTTTATTTGAATATAGTTTTTTGTCATTTAATTACTGCCATTTTTCTTTTCTTTTTTTTTAAAGCTTCCAGATTGCTGTATAATTTTTGTATCTATGTAGATTAGACTAAGAGTCTATGAAGACCCAGCCACATAATTAAGGACAGAATGGAATCTTCCACTTTGCATCCATCTTCACCAATTTAAAAATGGCATTTTACATTTTCTAATCACACATTGCTGGCTTCCAGGTTTTCACTTTAGACAAATATTTTCTCCTCAAACCTGCTGCAATGAATTTGCAACCTCTCAAGTAAACATGGGTTTGAGTTGACAAATCATCTCCAGAAATCAGTCATTTTTGCTCTAAGTCCAAGAATAAGAAAGTACAGTGGGGACCATATGAGAAATTCCTCCCGAATCAGGGCCTTTTCTGAGGAGTTTTGATAAGACCTCAAATTAGAAATTCTTGTAGATTTCGAAAGAATTCCTAGTTACACCTGGATGTCTTTTAGCTGCCTACCTGACCTGTGAGGCTAAGTACTTGAAGAGGTGTAGATGCATCAATAATGGGTTATCAAGGAAATAGATATACTCAAATGCAGGAACTTTAGGAAAGTTGGATACAGGGACTGTTTACAAAGATGCCATCAGAGTAAAGGAGAGCACAGGCTAAGTGGACAGTGAGCACCAACAGGCTTCAACAGGCAAGGTAGAGGGAGTGGTGATCTACAGCAAGAAAGAGTCCTGTGGAAAAGGTAGCCTGATAAGAGCTATGACTAAGGAAACACTGCAGGGAGGAGGCCAGGCCATAAATACCCCGTATCACTCTCCTCTCCCTCCATTCTTTTATTGGGGCTCCCTGCTGGAACCTAACTGGAACCAGGGGCTATGGGGACTCAGAACAATGGACTTCACTGTCTGGAGGGTTCAAAGAAGGTTTCCCATGGGATGTTAATGAGGCCAAAAGAACTGAGCACTTGTCTGACAGGGGCTGGAAGAACTCACTGGGCAGGAAGGCAACATTTGCAAAGATAAAGAGGCATGAGAGAACACAGTAGGTTCAGGAAAGGGCTGGTCAACTGGAGTGGAATGAATATGGCCCAATCATGAAGAGCCTTGTAGGATATATCAAGTAAACTAGATGGACCAACATCTACAGGCTATGGAGACCAAGTGAACAACATGTTAAGATTTACATTTCAAGTGGAGATTCATCTGATAGTGGGGTGGAGGATATATTGGCAAAGGGTGAAATCTGAGGCAGGGAGACCAGTGAGGAGGCTATTGCTCTAGTCTAGTGAGATGATGATGGTCCAAGCCATGGCAGTGGTGATGATTATGGAGAGGAAGAAACAGCTTGGAGGAATATTTAGAGGGTAGAATTGGATTGGGTTGGAGGGATTAGAGAATGGGAAGGTAGCAGGATGTCTCCCAGGCTTCCAGTCTGAGGCAGTGGGGTAGAAGATGGGGCAATTCACCAGGATAAGGAATAGGGGAGATGAAAATTTAGAAGAAGTAAGTTTGGAGGAAGATGTCAGTAAGGGAAGGAAATGAAGTGAGTTTCAGGCACGTTCACTTGAGGTATCTGTGGGACCTCCTGCTGGAGATGTGTGAGGTAGGCAATGGGAATAAGGCTCTAAAGGCAAGACAACTGATGTCTATTTTTACACCCAAGGCCTGTAATAGCCATTTGAAATGTATTATACATTTAATCATACTGAAAGGGAAACAATTCCACACACAGAAGGTGGTTTAGGGGTGTCAATGTATAATTTGTGGTGTGAAAGCCTTTGGGACTTCATGGTGGCATTTTCTCTGAAAAAGCACAAGAGTTTTGGAATTTGGTCTTTAGAGGAGGAATTCAAATTTTGGGAAATGTGAAAAAAATTGCTCAGGATAAAATATTTCGGTTTAAAAAACAACTGTATCTATAAAGGAAAGAAAATAGTGGGTTTTTTAAAGTCATTATGGCTTGGGGCTAGTTCTAAAGGCAATTTTAAAACGCCCTTTCCTTAAAATGGCATTTCCTGAACAGGGTTGCCAAACGAGGTAGCAGAACAATAGATATGGATTAGATGACTATGAGGGCAGACAAATAAGGAAGTAAATGGTTCATTTCAAGGGCAATTGAAAGCAACGTCCTGTGAAGTTCAAGTGATTTGAAGGGCCAGGCCTAGGGTATGCGGACCAAGGCATGTAGGGACCCCGAGAGTGAGTGCCTCCCTAAATGTTGCCCTTTAGGTGCCTAAGTTGCCTCACCCTAGTCCTGACCATGGTGATCTGATTAAGAATCATAAAGAAACTGATTAAGTAGTAGGTGGCATTAAGTCCAAGGAAAGGGAATTGGGGCCAAGGAGATCTACTCACAGCTTTACTGGAGCGCAGGGATCACATGATGGGGATATGGCCAGTGGTTTTCAACCCTGCTGAACATTGGAATCATCTGGAAAACTTTTAAAAGAAACCAATGCCTGGACCTTCCTCTCCAAAGATTCTGATTTCACTGGTCTAGAGTGGGACTCAGACACAGGTATTTTTTAAAAACTTTCCCAGATGATTTTCATATTCAGATAAGGTTAAGAAGCACCTAGAAAAGACAGTAGCTATAGGCAGAGAGAAAAGGGCAACATCAGCTCCAAATAATGCCAAGGATATGGCTGGAAACATCCAAATCTTTAGTTACCACAAGTCATTGTAATTTATTAGTAACATTATAATAATACCCTCTGATAAGCAATATCTACTTTGAAATAAGGGCATCCCAGGAAAAGCTTGCGACAAATGTCCCCTGGGAAGAGAGAGAATGATGGACTCTATAACTTTCACAAAATTAGGGAACCTCATAAAGACCCTTGAATGCCCCCTTTGTCAGCAATGGCTGGTATGGAGCAGAGGGACCATCATGATGTAAGTATGGAAAAAAGCAGGTTGAAAATGTTTATTTACAAGCATGGGGCCAACATTCAACAGACAATCCAGCTATTTCCATGAATCCAGCTCTTTGTTGTAAATTATAGAACGAGAGAGAGGTTACTATTTTGAAATGGGTACAGTCCCAAAGCAGAGAATTCCCACCAAAAATAAAAGAGGAGAAACCCACCCCCCTTTACTTTCCATCTTCATGGAAAGTTTCGTGGGTTTTTTCCCTTCTTCTTTTTTGCCCCCTTCCTTCTCTCCTTGCCTCCTGACACCCTCTAATTAGCGCTCTCATCTCTGCCTCTGGCAACGTGCATGCTGTAGGTGGCTGGCGTGACATCGGATGCCTGCCCCTGCAGAGCTATTAGGCACCCCGTGGCGCACAAACAAAAAGCCCAGAAAGCCTGACCCAACTATTTTCCTATGAATAGAATGTGCTTTCTTTATCGAGATAAAAGGTGTTTGTGTGTGCCTATTTGGATATAGATGAGCTACACATATAGGCATAAATATAGGGGACCTTGTGTACGTGTATTGCATGTGAGTTTCTTAGTCTATTTTAAAAGGCTCAGGGTCAGAAATATTTTGGAGTGTCCTCAAATGAGATTGGAAGCTCCTGGAAAACAATTTAAATGCTTGTCCCCCACATTTGAAAGACCTGAAAGGAGTGAAACTTTCTTCGAAGGAAGCTGGAGTTGAGTGAAACTTTCTTGATATTGAGATTAAAGAAGCTCCCAAGGAATAAGTAACCCCTCCCTTCTTCCTAACTTCTTTCATGACATCTTAAGGCAGAACTTCTGCCTGTGACTTTGAGACAGACATCTCAGAATGTAGTTCCACTTCCCTTCCACCTCCAGGTGGGATGCAAAGAAGTCTTCTTCACAGCCAGTCAATGAGCATTCCTTGAGGCAATACCAAGGGTGGTGCATCCTGCCTCATTGACCAAAGGGTCTTGTAGATCCCACTGTGGTTAATTTACAGAGGCCTACCCCCTACCACCACTATGGGTGCTGAGATGTTGACAGATGATGACGGCAGATAGTAATAATCAGAGCTGAAAATAGTGTCACAAAGGAGGATTTCCAAGGGAGGCAGCCTTTTTTGGGGGTGGTAGCATCTTTTGGAAAGTCCCGGTAGGTTGGCATGAGTGTAAAGGCAAGGGTGGTAGAGGGCATGGTGACGAATTAGAGCTATTAAAGCCCACTCAGTGCTCTAAAAATTGATAATGGGAGGCTTCTGCTACAAGTCCTCACTCACAGCCCTAACTCAGAGGCAGCCTGTCCCCATTAGACCTATATCTCTCAGAGGAAAAGC
>JAQZBX010025615.1:0-29433 GCA_029593785.1 Cabassous unicinctus
CAGCGCGGTGGGCTGATGCAGCAGGACCTCACAGCAAGGGGGAGATAAGCAGACACAGAGAAGACACACAGCGAATGGACACAGCAGCACAAGCAGCAAGGGAGGGATAAATAAATAAATAAATCTTTAAAAAAAAAAAAGAAAGAAAAAGATAGCTTATATGAAGAAGATAAAGCAAGGGTGATGGAGTGATGGAGGGATGCTGGTTTGGAAAGGGAAGCCCTCTGTAAGCAAGTGGCATATGAGCAAAAAGCTGGAAGAAGTGAGGAGTGGGCCAGGGGAAGAGCTCTCCAGGGAGAAAGAATGGCAAGTGTAAAGGCACCGAGATGGGAAGGTTCTTGGCATATTTGAGGAACGGCAAAGATGCCAGTGGAACTGGAGCAGAGTAAGGGAGGAGAGGAGAGGAGTAGTTAGAAAAGCAAGTGGGCAGAAAGGTGGCAGGGGACAGATATGTAGATCGTGTGGGATCATGGTAAGTACTTATTAGTTGGGCCACTTTGGATGAATCTCCGAATTTCTCTAAACCTTTCGTTTTCTTCTCTGAAATAACAGTAGCCACAGAAGATGGTTGTGATCATTTATTGAGCTAATTTAGGTAAAGGATTTTACATGGTGCATGACACATAGTTGGTGCTCTCTGAGCCAGCTGACCACCTTCTCTGGTCCCCCAGGATGAGGGCTCCTTCCACCTCAAGGACACTGCCAAGGCTCTGCTGAGAAGCCTGGGCAGCCAGGCTGGCCCTGCCCTGGGCTGGAGGGACACCTGGGCCTTCGTGGGACGAAAAGGAGGTGCTGACGCCACAGGCCATCCACCCTATATTATCAAGGACTTGGGAGGACCAGAACCCTGGAGATGGGGTGGAGGGCAAGTGGGAACCAGTGTTAGGTGGGATAAGTATGGGCAGAGGGATAGGCAGAACACTCCAAAACGGAGCCTGAGCGCCCCTTGCCCCTCACTCCTGCCTCCTGCCAGGTCCTGTCCTCGGGGAGAAACATTCTAAGTCACCTGCCCTCTCCTCCTGGGGAGACCCAGTTCTGTTGAAAACAGATGTGCCACTGAGCTCAGCTGAAGGTATGATTAGTGGGGGGTAGGCTCCAGGCTGTGCCTGGGCTGGGGTTGGACATCTGGGCACAAACCTGCCTTAATTTGCTGAGGACCTCCTCTAGGTCTGGTCTTCTTTATGGGGCTTAATTCCCTTGACTGTGAGCCCTGGGGCTCTCTAAACCCCCTTGGCCTCATGCCCCCATCCTGTCTCCCCATCCCCTCCCTCAGAGGCAGAGTGCCACTGGGCAGACACAGAGCTGAACCGTCGCCGCCGGCGTTTCTGCAGCAAGGTCGAGGGCTATGGGAGTGTGTGCAGCTGCAAGGACCCCACGCCCATTGAGTTCAGCCCTGACCCGGTGAGCAGGGCATTAAGCACTGAGCCTGGGACTCCTTCCCAGCTTGGCAGGGGGCCCTAGGAAAGATCCTGGTTGGGGGGTGGGGGGAGGGTCAGGCTGTGAGAGCAAAGACCCAGGGTTGGTGCTGACCTGAGTGTCTGAAGGGCCGGGACTGGAGACATGCCCTACCCACTGAGCTCCCCACTGAGCTCTTCCCTAGGTGGGGTTCCTGGTTTGGAGAGGGAGTGAAGCAAGAGCTAAATACTGTTTCTCTCTTAGCTTCTAGACAACAAGGTTCTCAATGTACCTGTGGCTGTCATTGCAGGGAACCGGCCCAATTACCTGTACAGGTGAGTCTGAGAGTGAGCTCTGCCCAGCCCTGAACAAGGAGAGTGTTTAGCGAGTGGGTGCCCCAGTTTATCTACCTGTAGGAAGGACTCTTGAGGTGGGCGGAAAGGCAACAGGTGCTAGGCCCACCACCTGTGTGGGGGAACGTGGGCCCATCTGTAATCACAGGGGCGCCCTGAGTTGGAAAGGGAGACAAGCAGGTCCTAACCCATCCCTGGGCTCCCCAGGATGCTGCGCTCTCTTCTCTCGGCCCAGGGGGTGTCTCCCCAGATGATAACAGTTTTCATCGATGGCTACTATGAGGTGAGCTGGGGCTTGAGGGGCCTGGGGTGGAGCAGAGCACGGGGCCATGGGTGCTGAGTAGCAGTGATCGCCAAGGCCTGGCAAGGGAGGCAGCCCAGGCCAAGGCTCTGAGAGGGGAAGGGCTTGGCATGCCAGGGCCTTCAGAGATGGGCAGGGGAGTGGGTAGCGTCACACGGTGATCAGCGACCATGCCCTCCAGGAACCGATGGATGTGGTGGCACTGTTTGGTCTGAGGGGCATCCAGCACACTCCCATCAGCATCAAGAATGCCCGTGTGTCTCAGGTACTGCCTGGGCAAGGATGGGAGGGCAGGTGCCTGGCCCCACCCTCCGCCCCAGAGCTCATGTGCCCTCTTCTCACTCCTCTCCCCCACCCCCACCCCCAGCACTACAAGGCCAGCCTCACTGCCACTTTCAACCTGTTTCCGGTGAGTAGTAAGGGGAGCTCCTCTTGGGCCTGGGGAGGGGAGACGTGGGCGTGAAGCCTGGTTCTGTCATGTAGCAAGCTCTTTCCCTTTCTGGGTCTCAGCTTCCTGATATGAAAAAATGGAGGCACTGCTGCCTAAGAAGTGGGGTGGGTAGAGACCAGGAGAATGGAGATGGCCACTTGGGATCATGTTGTCTCCTTCCTGCAGGAGGCCAAGTTTGCAGTGGTTCTGGAAGAGGACCTGGACATTGCTGTGGATTTTTTCAGGTGATGGGGGGTGTCCTCTACTGTTGCTCCTACAAGCTGCATGGGGACTCTTTGCTTAACTAGGTCTCCAGGAAAGAAGGCAGGGAGGTGTCTTGGAGAACTTTCTGAAAGAAGTGAGCTCAGAAGTAGGGTAAAAAGCCTGAGCAAAGGTAGGTTGGCAGGTGGAGCAGAGGGTAGAAAGCGTTAACGGACACAGTGGAGATTTGGGGAAAGGAGGCATGACTCCTAAGTCCCAGCTCTGCCAACATCACTGTGTGACTCCCTCCCCGAACTCTTGGACCCTGCCTCTCAGCTTCCTGAGCCAATCTATTCACCTGCTGGAGGAGGACGACAGCCTGTACTGTATCTCAGCCTGGAATGACCAGGTAGGCTGGGTGGCCAGGGGTTAGCCGAAAATTTTGTAGACATCCTGAGCTAACACTTCCCACCATGGCCCCCTGTCCCCAGGGGTATGAACACACGGCTGAGGACCCAGCACTATTGTACCGCGTGGAGACCATGCCTGGGCTAGGCTGGGTGCTCAGGAAGTCTTTATACAAGGAGGAACTTGAGCCCAAGTGGCCCACACCAGAAAAGGTGCCTCACAGGGTAGGGTGAGTGGTTTGGGGTCCCTTACCAGCTCAAATCTTCTGACCGTCAGTCTTCCATGCCCTTCAGCTCTGGGACTGGGACATGTGGATGCGGATGCCTGAACAACGCCAGGGCCGAGAGTGCATCATCCCTGACGTTTCCCGATCCTACCATTTTGGTATTGTCGGCCTCAACATGAATGGCTACTTCCATGTGAGTGGGAAGCAGGGCTGTTGGGGAAGGGGGCACAGTATGGTGTAGTGGTCAAGACCTTAGACTCTGAAGCAATCCTAGCTCTGCCACTCACTAACCATGGAACCTTGGGGAAATTACTTACCCTCTTTGTGCCTCCAGTTTCTTTATCTGTGAAATGAGGATAAAAATAGTACCTACGTCACAGGGTTGTGAGGTTGCGAGGTTTAAACACGTTCATATATGTAAAGTGATTTGAACTAGGAACATTATTTAAGGTTTGGCTGTCATTATTTTTATTATTACTATTCTTTGGAGACTGTGGGTATGGGAAAAGTATTTCTGCTGCCATGCACTCCTCCAAGCCTGCGAGCTCATCTCTGTCACTACCTGTCCTTGCAAATACTGGGTCCAAAGCCTCAGCCTCAGATGAGCAGGGAGGCTCCCATTCCCCTTATACCTTGCTGTGTCCAGAAGGCCAGCTTCCACATTTTGGCTAAGGAGGCCAAAAGGCCTGGACAGCATCCAGCTTGGAACCTTCTAGAAGTCAAAAGGGCTTTCAGAGGCCAGCTAATGAAAGCCTTCCACTTATCTCCCAGAGAGGAATAGGCACTCACGTCAAGTCACTCAGTACCTGAGTCACAGCAGTTTCTTCCCCCTCAGCCCAGCCTGTCCCTTTGCCCACCAGGCCTGCAGGGCCTGTTCTTGGCGTCTGTGACTACAGAGTAGCAGGCCCAGGTAGAACCTCTGGGGACAGGAACTAGCTCAGGCATCTGTGGCATGAGCTGCCTGTTTGGGCATGAGCTCTCCGACAATGGTGGAGTCCAAATCAAGGCTAAGAAGAACTTGCCAAGGATGCTGCAAAGAAGATAGGAAAGATAGGAGGAAATTAAGAGACCATTACAGATCCAGGATTCACTTGTGGGCCTTGTGGACATGTGGTGGGAGAATGGGGAGTGGGTAAGTGAAGGTCACACAGTGCAAGGCTCTGATTTTCACCCTCACACCCACTGCAGGAGGCCTACTTCAAGAAGCACAAGTTCAACACGGTTCCAGGTGTCCAGCTCAGGAACGTGGACAGGTGGGGGCTGGGGACAGGGCAAGGGGGGGATATTTAGGAATCGTGATGGCCAGTCATGACTGTCCCTTTCTGCCCCAGTCCTGTGCAATTTACCCCAGCCCTGCTGTCCCGATCCCCTTTTGACCAGTTCCCCTGCACAGAGCTGCCCATGGCTTCTGAGGGGCTGTCTCCTACCCTGACCCATTTCTCTCTCCCCTTCAGTCTGAAAAAGGAAGCTTATGAAGTGGAACTTCACAGGCTGCTCAGGTATGGCCTAGGGTATTGGAGTGGGTGGCAGGGAGTAGGGACGAGTCAAATGCTGAGGGTCTTTGCCCCATAATTTGTGGGACCTAGTGCAAAATGCAAATGCAGGGTCACTTATTCAGAAATTATTAAGAATTTCCAGACCTGTGACAGCAAAGCATTATACTAAGCTCAGGACCCTTCTAAGCACAGACCATGTCTTGGTCTGACTCCCCCACCCTCTGCTGCAGTGAGGCCAAGGTCCTGGACCACAGCAAGAACCCTTGTGAAGACTCTTTCCTGCCAGACACTGAGGGCCACACCTATGTGGCCTTTATCCGAATGGAGAAAGATGATGACTTCACCACCTGGACCCAGCTTGCCAAGGTGCCCCAACACTGAGCCCACGGAGAAGTACCCCTTCTCCCCCCTGCCCCAGGATACAGGGAGTCTTTGTTCTGGAATTTTCTATCTCAGAATTCTTTCTTCATACCCTCAGAACCCCCTACTTACCTCCTTGTCCAAATCCCTATTCCAGAAGATGCTATCTCTTACAGATTGAAAAGGCTGCTGAGGAGGGGAGGGGGCTGGGCCAAAGGGTCCTTACTACCTCCTCCCCACAGCTCCCTGACCCATGCCTTTGCCCCCCTCCCCCAGTGCCTCCATATCTGGGACCTGGATGTGCGTGGCAACCACCGGGGCCTGTGGAGGTTGTTTCGGAAGAAGAACCACTTTCTAGTGGTGGGGGTGCCAGCCTCCCCCTACTCGTGAGTACTTCCCTGCCCTGTGAAATGGGGGTCTAGTCGGATAGGGGGACATAGCTAATAATTTCTTTCCTATACACTCTCATATTGTCTTCCTAGGGTGAAGAAGCCACCATCGGTCACCCCATTTTTTCTGGAGCCACCCCCAAAGGAGGAGGGGGCCCCAGGAGCTGCAGAGCAGACTTGAGTCCTCCTCCAAGACCCTGCAGGGCTGGGTACTGTGTACCCCCAGGCAGGCTAGCCCTTCACCCCATCCTGTAGGATTTTGTAGATGCTGGCAGGGTCTGGGGCTGGTTTGTTTTTAACATGAAACTTAATTACTAACTCCCAGGGGAGGGTTCCCCTGCTCCAACGCCCTTGTTCCTGAGTTGGAGGTCTATTTATTTACTTCCTTGTTGGGGAAGGGCAGGGCAGTAGCTGGGAATCATTGGGATCCCTAGGCAGCTGACCCTGCCCTTTGTATACCCCCTCCTCCCAGGCCTGGCTCAGAACCTAACCTATTTATTGACTATCCCAGAGTCTGAGGGCCCTGGGGGTCCTTGATTCCTTTCTGGGCTGGGGTGCTGCCCTGAGGGCGGGGCTGGCTCTTACTCAGGAAACTGCTGTGCCCACCTCATGGACAGGCCCAGCTGGGGCCCACGTGCTGATTGCAGACTCACTTGGAGACCCTCAGACATTGAACCAGGCCTCTTCTCAGCCTCCTCTTTGTCCAGGTTTCCAAAGCTGGATAAGGTGGTCATTGATTAAAAAAAGGAGAAAACCTCTGGGTTTGTCTTGTGATTGTGTGCATGTGTGTATGTGTGTGTGAGAGAGAAAAGACGAGAATGGATGGCGAGTTTTCCTTACTGTCCTCCGCAGGATTTATCTTCCATTTGGGGCTATTTGGCCACCAGGGGATGCCCAAGACTGAAACTCGGGTTTTTCCCCAGGCTCCGCCCTAGTACAGGCAAGCTTGACCCTAGCCCCGCCCCATTTAGGCTTGGAAAGGCCACCTCACACCCCTTCCCGTTGTTTAACCACCGGCCAGGCTCCTGCCTACCTTATCTGGACCAGGCCCTGCCCCTAGAGATGGAGTGGGAGGGAGCCAAAAGGGATACTTAGGGGCCCGGGGGTGGGGGTGGGGGTGGGGGGATGGGAGAGCAGGTGAGCTTAGAGATGGGAAGGAAGTAGGTGAGAGGAGCCTGGGCAGCACTGTTCAGGAGGCAAGGACCAGGCTGTAGATGGAGACTGAAGCAAGGATGTCTGTGGCCCTTAGGTAAGGACACTTTGTATGCTGAATTCCATGTCTGGGCATTTTTCTGGAGAGACTGGCCATGCTTTTCATCAGATTCTCACTCAGCCACACCCAAAGAGGTTAGATCTAAGTTAGTAATAAAAGCCTTTGGAAATGGATGGGATAGTCCAGGGGGAGTGAAGAAGAGAGCCCAGGGCACGGGCAAATGACATTTATGGGGTCTGTAAAGGATTTAGGATGGGAGGGAGAGAGTAGACCACCTCTTGAAGGGGTCTGCCTGCAGAGCCCTTTCAAGGTCAATCTGGTGAGCTCCTTATATAGAGCCTTGACCAAGGAAGTAGGAACTAACAGGAAATCTTGCCCTTTTGCCTGCTCTCTGCCCCTGCCTCCCCCACCGGTGCCTGGAGCCCAGCTTGGTGGTGGCAAGGGAAGCATATGGCCTGGGCATTTCCCACCACCAGTGTTTGCTGAAGCTAGAGATATAGTGCCTGAGGTGGCACCACAGCCAGGTTGAATAGTAATTAGGCCATGATTAGGTGGAGGCCCACCCTGGGCAAACACATCCCCTGCAACCTTCCCACAGGCATGTGGGGGAAGGGTAGTGTGTGGGAAGCACAGTGTGGTGGGGAGGGGTGAGGTGGATTGATTTCTCTCCCTGCCTGGTCCCCAGTGGGCTCTCAGTCTGGGACTCAGACTGGCTCTCAGGTCCTGACCAGGTCCTGAAAATTCCAGGAAATAGGATCCAGGGGTAAAGGGGAAGGGTGAAGGGGGACTGGTTTGCCAGGCTGGGCTTTGCTTGGTAACAAACACCATGTCCTCCAGCCATTGCCTCCCTCCTTAGCACCGTTACTCTTGGTTTCAACAGTGATCAGGTCCATGTCTGGAAAATTCTGGCCAGGTGCCCTTAAGAGGAGCTGTCCCCATGTCAGCCAGGACTAAACTGGGCCCCGGAATCAGTCTGGGTCCAAATCCAGGCTCAGCTCTTCACTGATGGCTTGGGACTGGGGCAAGTCCCTTGGCCTTTCTAGGCCTGTTTCCTCACCTAGAGCACAGGGCTGGTGAAGGTTAAGTAAGAGATCAGGCCTGTAAAGCACCAGTCAGGCCAAGACAAAGAATAAATGAAGTGTTTTGTGAGATTTACCAAAGCAGGGACAGGTCTGAGACTTTGCCTCAGTGGGAAGTGGGAGCAGCCTAGACTCTGATGGGGGCTCCCAGAGTGCTTCCCAGAGCTGAAAAAGTAACCTGCTCCCATTGCTTTGGCAATAATTCCTGCCCCCACTTGAGGGGAGCTTGTTATTTGCATAGCTTTCCAGTCCACTGCCCCCACTTAGGAGGGAGTGGGTTCAGGCCAAAGTCCTCCTACTGCATAAGAAGTCAGCCCAGCCCAGCCCCCACCTCAGTGAGCTCGTGGCCATTCCTCTCAGGCTCCTTTCCAGGCCTGGAATTCAAATGAAGGAGAGAAATAGCTACCCACTCCCACCCCACTTCTGTCCACTGCCTTTCCAGGAACCTTCTGAGGCTCCAGCCCCACAGGAATCTGCCTAGTTCAGGCAAGAAGTGCCCCTCTCCCCAAGAATACATGAAGAGTCCAAATGGAAACATTTTAATTGGTTTATAAATTCTGAAGTCCCTTCTACACATCTGCTGAGTAGCTCTGCTGATTTTGCTTATGCCCAGGCTATAGGGCATCCTTCTCTCATTCCCCAGTGGAGTACTGAGATCACCAAGAACCCTCCTTGGCCTGAGGAGGTGTCAAGGATTTAAGGGGAATGAGTAGGAGAACAGGCTACAGTAGTGGCTCTGGAACAGGTGGGCCCCAACCCCACTAATTAAAGGAAAAGGCAGGCACAGCCTGAAGAGGATGGTCTTTAGGCCCAAGTCCGGACCAGCAACACTGGGCTGCCCCAGCCCAGTGACAGTTGGATCCTGCCCCACCCCAGTTGCTGCCATTTGGCAGTGCCAGGGTGCCTCTACCCAGCCTCCATGTGGCAACAGCAGTAGCGATGGCAGAAGTAGACCTATTTCAGATTGCAGTACAGATACATGGACACAATCATGGCAGCCAACTGGTTGGGGAGGAACAAGGAGAGAAGGGGGGACATGATTAGGGAGGCTGGGTCCTGAAGCTTTAGTTCCTGACCCCCAGATACGCATCCTACTGTATTAGAAGTCTGTCTCCTTCAGAGAGGCCTCAGAGATGGGTCAAGCAGCTTCCAGCCCTGGCCCAGTGGGGGTATCCCAGGCCCAACCTCAGCCTCCCCATCCCCTTACCTCCAGACCCGCAATTCCAGCTGCCACACCACCCACAGTGACCGCATTGGTTCGGATGTCATACAGAAGCTGATCAAAGCAACCCTAGAGGAGGGCAGAGAGATCTATGGTCAGCAGCTGCCTTCCACCCCCACCTAGCGCTCTGAGACCAGCAAAGAAGCCCTCCACCTTTCCATGCCAGCCCCACACCTGCACGGCATCACGCTCAGCCTTCTCCTTGGTGCAGGGCTGCTTGATGGCTGTGCTGTTGACACTGTCGATGCAACAGTATGGGGGGAAAGCATGGCTCTTCACGTAGGAAGGAGAGCCCTCGAAATCCGTGTAGTTGTTGAAACCACAGCACTTGAGCTGGAGACAAGGAGTGTAAGGTGGTCAGTGGGGCCTTGCTTCCCTCTCCCCACCCCAAGATCTTCCCCAGCCCAACCTACCCCTTCCATGGTGCTGTTCCACACTTGGGAGAATTCCACCTGGGACCCATAGTCTTTCCTGATGGCAGGCACTATCAGCAGTGTCAGGAAGTTCTCAGCCTGGGTGGAGCAGGCCAGCGTTTAGGGCCTGACCGGGAAGGTGGCCCTTCACAGGCCATGGCCCACTTCCAGGTCTTTGCCCCATTCTGCCTCCCTTGCCCTATCCCAGCTTCTCACCATCACGGTGTACACCAAAGCGACCACAGCAGCTGCAACCTCAGCAATGAAGATGAGGAGGAGGATGAGGAAGAACTGAGTGGGGAACAGGGGTCTAGGTTTTAGGGAGAGCCAGTCCCTCAGGCCCTTTGCCCTAACCCATCCCCCATAAAAACAAGGCAGGGGCGCCTTTTGCAGAGACCTCTGGAGTCCAGAGCAGGGTTTGGGGATCCCCAGGACCTAGTGTCAAGGGTGAGGGGGCCCGGGGCCTTGGTCATTGGCCTGTGGAGCTGTGTCTGACACACCATCATGAGGGCACACTTGTTCTCAGACTGAGCACCGTAGCAGCCCAGGAAACCAAGAGCAAAGAGCACAGCGCCAGCCGCGATGAGGAAGTAGCCCACGTTGACAAACTGCATGGCACTGGACGACAGCGGCCCGAAGAGCTTCAGGAAGGATGGTGCATCGACCGACACCCAGATGCCCACTGCCAGCAGGGCCACACCACACAGCTGGGGACAGAGAGGTCAGGCAGGCCTTAAAATAGCACCGACAAGTAGCTCCCCTCCCCACAGCTAAGTCAGGGAGATTGGAGCCTAGAAATTGCCTCCCTTATGGGCTAGGGAGTCTAGAAACTCATCCTAATCCTACAAGTTGGGGAACATCTTTTGTAGCCAGAAAGCTGGGAGCTGGGACATCCATGGCCAGCACCAGGCAACATAACTGGTTAGATATAAATGGAATCAGGAGTTTAAGAAATGTCCACAGGGTAAGGGGAGGAGCAAGGTTCTCCCTCATTTGCTGCCAGGGTCCTGCCACATAACTAGGAGTAGAAACAGGCAGGTGAGGGCCCAGCCCCCGCCTCCCAATTTCCTTTCTGGGCTATAGGTGCCCAGAACACATCTGTCCTCTGATAGGTGGAAACAGAGGGGTGGTAGCACTGAGCAGGCTAAACAATCACCTTAGCAACAGGGGTGTGGCTGAGGTTTACACCTGCTCCCTACCTTGAGAGGGCGGTGGTTGAGCTTAAGGGAAATCCACCCTGAGGCCCCATTTGGCTGCCTTCCAGGATCTGACTCCAAGCCTGTCCCTCATCCAGCCTAGACCCCTTGTTGCCTCCCAAGGGGAAACTGAGGCACCTGAGGGGGAGTAGAGCCAGAGCCTCTCTTAGAGGCTCTCTGGCTCAATGCTAAACTTCAGAGGGAATTCTGAGGCCCAGATGGGGAGTGCACTCCCCAACTCCCCCAGCTCTTGGAACGAAGCCTTGCTGACCCATGGCTTCAGTAGATAAATCAGCCTGACACCATCTGGTACCCATTTCCCACTTTCCATCTCCAGAAACTGAGGCTGGAACCAAGAGTGAGGAGGCAGATTGTGGCTAGATCCCAGACATGTTTGCCCAAGAACAGAAAGCTGGGCTGCCAGCCACAGGGTCAAATTTCAAGGAGTCTAAAGCCTGCCCTACTTTGCCCTACCCAGCCTGGCAAGGCCTGGGCCACAGGGGCCAGAAACCAAACCGGATTTGTTTTTAACCCTCTCGGGCCACGGCCCCTGCTCCCCAACTCTCCAGAACCCGGTTGCTTCCTCCAGATACATGGATAAAGCTAGTTCCCTAAAGCCAAAAGGAGCTACTTGGGAAGAGAATATACCCCCACCTCCAGCCCTTCCAATTTCTCCAAACTTGTCTCTGCACCATGTCTCTCCACTTCCTCACCTTTCACTCACTCTAACCCACTCTACTGTGGCTTCAAGATCTCTGGTAACATCTGTGCTAAATCCAGTGGACGCTTCACAGGCCAGTCCTCTTAGACCTCTCCGATATCTTGCTCTCCTTGTTTTCCTCCCTCTTCCCCAGCTCTTCCTTCTCCATATCTTTCATGAAGCTATTCCTCCACTCATCCCTTATATTTTGGGGTTTTCCAGAGTTCATGCTTCAATGACTGACATTGGGCACAAGACTTTCAAATATCTACGTTCAACTCAGAACTGAGCTGCAACCCTACTGTGTGCATCCCCCGGGATGCTCTTGCCATAGATATGAACATTATCTCAAAGACCTTGGTCTCCCTTGCCCCTTCTTCCTCCCTTTACCACCATCTGAGGGATTTGTCCACATTGTCCACTTCTCCCCATCCCCACCACTATCTCCAGGGGTTCACACCTCATTGCTCATGCAACCTGTTTCCTGGTTTTCTAAACAATATCAGGTTTCATTATGTCTGAAATTTTATGTGTGCTTTACAAGCGCCTCTTCACCCCCACCCAGTACAAATTCCCAGCCTCAGCTATTTCCTCCAGGAAGCCTTCTCCGAGCCCCTCCTATGGCCTCCCATAGTCCTTGGGCTAAGTCCAGACATACAATCTGTCCTGCTGGGCCTGAGATCCTGGAGGGGAGAGAAAGGCCTTGCTTACTTGCCACTCCAGCACCCAGCTGAGTCTTAGGCAATAAATGTTTGTGGAGTGAATGAGGGTTGCTTGAGGCAGATCCTCTGCTCTGTCGCTCTTTGATGTCTCTGGGCCCTCTCCTCCCACCATACAGGGGCCACTGAATTCCCTTCCATACTAGGTGACCTTGGGCAAACCCCTCCCTTCTCTGGACCCCCCCAATGCCTATAAAAATGGAGATTCACCCTTGCTCTCTCCTGCCCTAATCCTGGGCTGAACTTCCTGGAAGGGAGAAGATCCCCCTGAGCATTTCCACCCCTCCCTGTGTGCTACCGGGACAGGACTCGGCACGGGGAGAGACCTCTACACCCCAGTCATAAGGGGAAACTTGTCGAACAGAGTCTGGCACAGCAGTCTCCCATCCCGCAGATTGGGGTCTGCTCAGGTTGTGACCTAGGCCTGTAGGAAGCCCCCAAGAGCCCACAACCCCCCATACTTACAAAGATGAGCAAGTTGAAGAAGGTCATTATGGTCTTAAGGAAGCTGAAGCACTGCATGGCGGCTCCTGGGAGACAGACGTGTGAGTTGGGGCCTTGCCTCCCCCAACCTCTGCCCCAGGCCGTCCCTTGCACCTGCACCCTGACACAGCAGACCCCAGCATCCCTGTCCCATATCTCACTCAGCTTCCCCTGCACCTGGACTCTGATACCCTAGGACTTCTCCCAGCCACATCCTGATACCCCTATTGTTCTATACTATCTAGGTCCTCTGCCAGCACCTCATACTCTGAGATTCTAACACCCCAGGTTCCTCCACTTGTACCCCAAGCCTGACCCCCAGACTCCAAGTCACACCATTCCCCTCCCTGGTAACTGTATGCCCTGGGCACCTCCCCAAACCAACCCAAACCCGTCAAACACTCTCCTCATTGCCCTTCTAGCTCCCCAAACCTGTTTTTAGACTGATTTCCCTTCATGAGATAATCCCTACCCTATGCCATCACCTGTTAAGGGCTCTTGGCAGCTCGAGTTCTGGAAAAGGGAACGGCTGAGGCTCCAGAAGGGACAGAATATCTCCAGGGAGCGGCCACTAAGTGGGCAGGCAGAGGGACAGGGCTGGCTTTCACACACCACTGCTCACCTGCGGGTGGGGCAGGCGTTTTAAAGGCCTCCCTCTGCCTGCCCGCCTGCCCCACCTGCAGCCAATCCACCTCCCCTTGCCCCTGCTGCCCTCTGCTGCCAAGGGATCTGTCCCCACAACCACAGCAGCAGCCGACACCACCTGGCAACATCAACTATGGGCAACACCCCTCCTGTCTTTAGAAGGGAGGAAAGTCTGGGGGTGTAGCAAATGACCCCCCAGAACTTCTGTGTGCCCTCCACCATGATAGTGCACATATGCTTCTCATCTTACATCTGCTAGAACAGTCACACATACCCCAAATCTCACTGGCACACACATCTGCCCAAACTGCCACCCATATATTCACACAATAAACACAGATACATACATAAACACTAGTGCTCTTGAGTATATACACAGACATACTCACACACACACTGAACTCTTTGTGGACTGACTCCTGACTCCTAGCAATGAAAAACAGAAACATCAGAACAAGTCTCTCTCTCTCTCTCTCTCTCTCTCTCTCTCTCACTCACACACACACACACACACACACACACACACAAGCACAGACACACATACACCACTTTCAAGGAAATGACCAAGGTTTGGCAGCCTTTCTTTCCCTCTTCAGAGTAGCAAACAGCTCTCAGTCCTTTTCCCTCCCCAAAACCCAAGTTCCCCACCTTTCTCCTCTTCCTCCTCTCTCCTCTCCCTTTCCACTTTTTTCTTTCTTTTTTCCCCCTCTTTCCCATCTTCCCTTAATACTCGCTGTCCGTCTTTTCCCCTTCCGCCAGCAGGGGGCACCATGGTCCCACAAAGGATTAGCCGCTCCCCACGCCCCCACTCCACTTCTGGTTCTAAGGCTCTGTAATCCCGGTCTTCATTAATCCTTCCTTGGCTGCCTGTCTCACTTCCCACTCCAATACTCCTGAGGTAGAGGTACAGAGAAAGTTCTGGCTTTCAAGTCACTCAGGCCATGGGCTCAAATTCTTGTTCTGTCACTTAACTGGGTGACCCTGGGGACATTTCTTAGACTCGGTTTCAAGCCTGTTTCCTGGTCTGTATAACAAGATAGTTATGAGGTTTTAAATTGCTATTTCCTCCCCACTCAGGAACATTGATAAAGAATTACCACACAGTGAGAAGGTCAGAAAGGAGAGTGCCACAGTCAGAGGAGGTGTGGGATGGAGGAGGTGGGTTTTGTTTTGTTTTGTTTTGTTTTTTAGTGGGAGGAGGCAGCTGAAGAGACAGGAGAGAGATGGGCTAATAACACTAATATTTGCCCAGGTCATGTTTTAAATATTTTACATATATTAAGTCCTTTTTTCCCTTCGCAACAACCCTATGAGATAGATTCTCTTTTTTAAAAAAATATGGGGAAATGGAGGCACAGAAAAGTTAAGTACCTTGCCATGATCACACAGCTTATAAGTGGCAGAGCCAGTCCGTCTGGCGCCAGAGTACACGTCTTAACCACCAAGCAGATTTGCCTAGATTGATGGAGACTTTAAGGAGGCAGGAGGGGCTGGCTTCCAGAAAGATCAGGGGAGGAGGCCTCGGTCTGGGACCTGAGGAAGCAGAGGGGCAGGGGCAGGTGGGTTTAGAGGTATGGTGGCTACAAGTTAATGGGGGCAAGGTCATCTAACACTGAGGGTGGCAGGAGTAGACGCTGGGGAGGGGGTGTTGTAAGACCTGTGGAGATGGTGCTGAGGGGCCCCACAGACTTCCAGCAGGCTCCTACAAGAAGAGAGTAAAGGTAGAGGCTGGGATGGGGGCCTGAAGGTGGGGTGGACAGGGAGAGGGAGATAAGGTATGGAGGGGGAAGGGGCAAGTCCAAAGTCTCAGAACAACTCTATATAAGTCTGGGTGGAGCCACTGACTCTCCTGCTTCCTACCAGAAAGGAGATGAACCCAGGGTTGTCACCTATTACCTTCCCAGGGGACCTAGCTGTTTCTTCACCTGCACTGATTGTCCACGTGGCTTTCCCACCTCAGGAATAATTGGGACCATGTCACATTCATGTATGTCCCCAGTGCCCAGCACAGTTGAAGATGTCAGTGAATATTTCTTGAGTGAATGAATGAGTGCAGAAGAGCAAGAGTTAAATGCTCTAGGCTTTGGGCCTAGGCCATCCTGGATTTAAATCCTTGCCTGCCTCTAACTGTGTGATTTTTCCCTTATTGATTTTATATCTCATTATATATAAAATAGGGATAATGATAGAACCTCCTGGTAGGGTTCTTGAAGATTAAATGAGAGAATGTTTGTAAAGCACCTGGCAGAGTATTTCTTGCACATAGTAAGTGCTCAGTAAACACCGTTAATCTCGTGAATGTGAATGAGTGAGAGAATGAGAGTGATGTCCCCCCTACTCAGAGCATCTTTTCCCAAAGGGTCAAGCTGACGTTGGCTGGCTCATGGGCTAGCTCTTGGGCTGGATCCATGGAGAGGATTGTGAAGGAACCTGACCCATGGGGAGGGGCCTGGCTAAAGAGTACCACCCTTATGCAGGTGCCATATGTCATAGAGGCCTCAGCTGCCTTGGCCAGCAGTACACCTCAGGCACACTGCAGCACCTCCCTGTACCCATGGGGCCTTCTCAGCTTGTCCGTGCCCCTCGGCCCCGAGGCCTGAGTTCCCCCTACCGTAGGCCAGGTATGGGCCGGCCCCGGACCAGGTTCCCTAGGATGTTCAAGAGCAGCCGCAGAAGATACCGGCAGAAACCACCAGGCCCAGCTGCCACCACTGCAGTCGCCAATCTTGCCACCATGGCTGCTGATATCAACACCAACAACACTGACACTGCTACCACCAGCGTGTGGATCCTCCCACCACAAGGTTAGTTGGGGGCCCAGCCCCGGGCGAAGGGTTGGAAAAACAGGGCCGCTGAAGTTCTCCCCAGCTGGCCCTGCCTAGGCACACTAGGAAAAAAAAGTGAAATACCACCCCAAAGGTATGATGACAGGCATCCCAAAGGCTGGGAGGTTTAGTAGAGGATGGACTGGATGGAAGCAAAGGGTTTGGGGAGGTGGAGGAATCCCTGGGTAGTGGGGCTTCCAGAGCTGCTGCCTTCCTCACACCCTCCTTCTCCTTCCTCTCTCAGTTCTCAGACACCTCTGCCAACCTGGGAGCTTTCTGATCCTCTAGAAACATCGAGCCTAGAAGCTTGGCTTGCTCCGTACCTGCCTCTCCCAGGAGCTGTGGGTGGGGAACAGCAGACCAATACAGTCATTTCTGATCCAGTTGCCTTGTTCTCATCTACATGGGGAGAAAGATCTCTGTAGGCATCTTGGAAGTTGTACAGAGCCAGGTCCTTGGGGAGAAAGACAGGAGGCACAAACCAGAGAGGGACAGGATGAAAGATTTTAGTGGTCCGGGGGTAAGCGCCTGAGTGCTTGAGTGTGAGGTGTCCGTGCCTCTGTGCGCATGTGATGGTCAGCCTGGAGAAGGAGCTGCTGGTGCGTGTTTTTGAGAGTGTGTGTGAGAGACCACGAGAACTGAGAACAGACGCGGCTGAGTGTGCCTCTGTAAACGATTGTGCCTCTGTGGCCAGCTGCGTGCGTCAAGGTGTTTGTGAGGGTATGTGTGCCAGAGAGAAGGCATTGGCCCCACTAAAAGGAATGAAGGTCAGGAGGGGGGTGGGCAGCCTGAACGAGTGAGGGTGGGGAAGGTTGGCTTCTACGGACAGCATCCTACAAGCCCCCCCATCCCACCCCACCGCTACCCCTGGCCCCTCTCCGAAGTCAGTGTTTTCCAGGACTGGCAGCTGAACTGGGGCTCTTGGGACAGGGCAAGACTGAATATGAGCCCAGAAATGGGGGAGGGTGCTAAGCTCTCTGGCCTGGGGATTTTCCATTTGGATTTCTCAGTGTGCACCCATGTGTCATCGGGTGTGACTGGCTTTCTGTGGGGTGTGTCTTCATGGGGTTGTGTCTTAGTGGCTGGGAACACTGTGTGGGTCTCCATGTGTGGCTTTGTGCATGGGTTAATATGTGTCCCAGTCTCCCGAGATCTGGCTCCAGGTCCAGTGCTCCCCTTCCTGATGGTTGGGGGTGGGAGTGAACCTGGAGACATTTGGCCAGGCCCCTGGGCTTCAGGAAGCCTGGCTAATGTCCTTTGCTGCCTGTGAGGGGAAAATGAATTGTGTCTGTGTCCTCCCACTCTAAGGCTTGCCAGAGACTGGGATCCTGGGGGTGGGGGTGGGGGAGGAGGCAGAAAACTCACTGACACACTCTGCCCAGACAGTGCTGGGTAGGGGCTGAGGCTCCTCAGAGTTTTGGGGTGTGTGTGTGGGGGGCACTGGACCTCACTCAGACCTGGAAGGTGGGTTGGCCTGGTATATAGTCCACAAACACATGCAGACAGTAAATATAAGTGGCTCACATTCACACGATGCAACAAACACACGCATGCAGGCATGTGCCCTGAAACACATATGTACTGACACAAATGCACATAGACCCCCTACATGACACATGTAACAACACATGTCTACAAATGAACACACACAAACAGGCATGCACACAAGCATGTGGACACAGGCACATGTGATGACACTCATGCAAACCCAGACACTCAGAGAGACACACCAAATGCAGACATGCACTCACCAGATTTCCCTGCCCCCTTGGCCCTGGGACCCAGAAGCCTCCCTCCCCTATATGAGTCTGTGTGTGCATGTGTATGCCCACGCTTGTGTCTATGAGTGTGTGCATGAGTGAAGGGGTTGCTGAGCTGTGGGAACCGGATTACATCACCTCCTCTGGCTATTTTTAGCTGGATCTGCAATGACGGCTGTTCCACTGCCCCTCCCCCTCCAGGTTCCCAATTCTTCTCCCCCTTCAGGATCCTAGAGACAGCCACAGCCAGAGGGCACCTGCCACCCCAGTCTAGGTGACCCCCTGGATGCTGGGTACAGCTCACTCCCTCCCCCCAGCCCCCAAAGCTCCCTGAAGGACAGAAGAGGGGGCTTGGGAAATGTGACAACCTGAGGCAGGGCCTTGTGTCAGGTGAGCTGACTGGGCTGGTCCCCAACCTCTAGGGTGCCTCAGCTTCTGCTTTTTGGTCAGTCTCCACTTATTTGTTCATTCATTCCAGAAATACTGAGTGCCTGTTATGTGCCAGGGAGGGTGCTGAATTCTGGAGAGACAGCAGTGGACTAGACAGTGGGAGTTCTTCCTTAAGAAGTTACAACTCGTGGGAGACAGACATTACATGACTAAATCACACATTATACTTTGGCCAGGGCTCTGAAACTTGAAACAGGGGGACTTGGTCTGGGATGATGTTCTCAGTCTCCTTCTCTCTCTGCTCTTCCTTCTTCCATAGGTGGGATATAAGCTCAGGAAGCCAGAAGGGGGCACACCCCCTTACCCTGTACCGTTTGCCTCCAGAATTCCAGAGCAGTGCTTCCTTCTCCGTGCCTAAGCTGGGTTCCCAACACTGCACCAACTCACAAGTGTGCTGACTCCGCCCACTGCTATTCATGTCCTCCTCCTCCAGGGCACAGTCGGTTCCTGGGAGGCAGGCCACTGCCCCCCACCTATAGGTGGGAAAACTGAGGCCCAGAGAAAGGCGACCCTGGCCCACGCCTCACGGTGCCCTGGATGCAGCCCAGGGGGCGATGCAGGCGGGCGGTGGAGGAAGTGGTGGTGGCGCTGGGACGCTGGCACAGGTGCGCAGGAGCAGGCCCGGGAGTTCAGGAGGCAAGGGGAAGGAGGACGGTGGCGGCCGAGGGGCCCATGCCAAGAGAAGGGTTTCCCGCTCCAGCCAGCCTCCGGCAGCCACAGGAAAATCGGGTTTGGCAGCTTGGGCCGCGCCTCGGGGCTGGGGGAGGGGTCCGGACAGCTCCCGGGAGGCAGCTTGGGAAGGGCCCATCTTCCAGCCCCGCGTCTCGCTAAACCGCCCGGTCAGGGGAGCATTTTATAATACTGGGACCCTTCCAACTTTGGAGCTGGAGCCCGGGGTTCGAGTCCCTGCTCTGTCCCAAGACCCAGTGTGATCTTTGGAAAATCCTGGTCCCTTTCTTGACCTCAGTCACCCCTCCGGGGAAAGGACTCTGAGATTCCCCACCCCCAATTCCTGGCCCTTGAGTTTTCCTGGGCGTCTGACTCAGTGGGTAGGGGCGGGCGGACCAGACTGCCCCAGGGCGCCATGTGCAGGTCCCCTGTCACTAATCGGTCAATGGCCGGAAGCCTAGCTCCAGCCCCACAATGCAATACCGGTCACCCCACCCTTACCCAGTGCCCCCACCCCACTTCCGGTCTCTGTTCCTTCCTCACCTTCAGGGCCCCCTAGGGATTCTCCCATAGTTCCTCCACTGACTCCCTGCGTCCATTCAGGCAGGCTGTCTCCTAGTAACCTTTTTTTGCCCTGGCCCTGTGGCAGGCCAGGGAAGAAGGCAAACTGGTTGGAAAGACTAAAGAAGCCAGCTTTGCTTGCTACCCTTACATACTAGCCCAAATGAGGGGCTTAGGGGGAGGTGGAGGGTGGACTGCGTGCTGGGGCCTAGGCCTGGGCTGCCCTGGGCACTATCCCACCCCCTGTGGCCCCAGGGGAGATAAGAATGCTCTCCCTCTCCTATCCAGCCATCTCTTTCCTCTGCCTTCAGAGAATCCAGAGAAGAAAGCTCAGAGCTGAAACCTGTAGCCTCTGGAAAACACAAAAATCCAGGCCAAGTGAGTCACTGATGCTGTTGTCACTACATCAATAACAAAACTAATTAAACACAATTTAAAAAATCATGAAATTATATATTCATAGGAGTCCACAGACATGGAATCTCTGAAATCCAGAATTCTAGAGTCACTGAATTCCAGAATCATAAGGTTAGAGTATCCTTGAAGTCTTGAGAAGTCAGTTAGTAAAGTTCCTACTTTCAGGTGGATGTCTAAACCAGAGGATTCCCCACTGCGGATGGGCAAAGGAGTTCACACATGAACTCCAAGAAGGAGGAGGGAGCAGAGAGCCTGATACACAAGAGGGAAATGGATATGACTCAACCAACTGGGCCCCCGTCTACCATATAGGAGGTCCAGGGTTCCATTCCCAGGGCCTCCTGGTGAAAGGCAAGCTGGCGTGCGCAGAGAGCTGGCCCACACGGAGAGCTGGCGCAGCAAGATGATGCAACAAAAAGAGACAGAGGAGAGACAGTAAGAGACGCAGCAGACCAGGGAGCTGAGGTGGTGCAAGAGATTGAGCGCCTCTCTCCCACTCCAGAAGGTCCCAGGATACAGCAAGTGCAAAACAACTGGGGGGTGGGGGGCGGAAATAAATTTAAAAAATAAATCTTAAAAAAAAAAAAGAGCTCAAGTGAGGTAAGATGCCTGCAATAAACCAGACAGAAGACAGACCTCATCCATGAGGATACATTCCTCTTTCCTGAGGATGAAGAGAGAGGGGTAGCAGGTGGGACAGAGAGAGGGGAACTATATAAACTAAGAAAAGGCAACCTAGATAAAGAATGGTCAAGTAGCATAAAATACCAGCCCAATACCTCCAGTTCCCCATGACTTGACTTTATATCAGCCCAGGACATTTCCAAAGGTTAGTAAGACTTCTTATCACATTGGAATGGCAACCCATGTCTAGCTTTTTTTTTTTTTTTTTTTTAAGGTATCAAGCAGAACATACTCCATAAGAATACTTTCCTTGGGGTTGATGGGAGGAGCAAACTCTCTCCAAAGATCCTTAGCCCCGAGCAACTTGGTGTACACTAAGGCCAAGTCCTCCATGTGGTGGATTCAGAGCCCTCAGCAAGGCCCTGGCAGGGGAACTTGTGGAGGAACCCGCCTGGGTTGTGTCTGGGAGAGTTGAGTATCTCTACAGAAGGAGCCAGCCTCCAGCCAGCACTATGTATGGAGACCCTTGTCTGATCTGTGGGGCGGGTTACTCAGCAAACAATAGAGATGTTTACTTAGCATTTCTGGGGAACTAAAGCAAACTCAGGAATCTAGAAGGAGCAGCTCCAGAGAGAGGCAAATGCCAGGCTCTGTTGGGCATGGGAAATGGGACAATGTCAGCTGGAGGTCCTCTTGCTTGCCTGCCTGTCCTTGGATTCAGCTCAAACCTTAGCCCCGACCTCTACCCTCACCCCACATTTGCATTCCTCTTCCGCTTACCTGCTGTTATAGGTATCTATACCTGCTGTGTGACCTTTGCCAAACCCTGTCCTTTCTCCAGAGAGGCCTCAAACTTCCTTTGCTCTCCTTTGAAGTCTACTGTGGGGTCCTAAGTGCAGCTTTTAGTATTTTACAGTCCTGATTTTCTAGATCAATTCTAACTTTAGACATCTCCATTCCTAGCTTCCAGAGAAAGTGTCCAGCAGTTTCAAGGGAAAATGTAGGGAATAGGGAATATAAGCAATGCTCACACTTGATATTCTATGTATGTCATTGCCTATGTCAGTTGTTTTCATAAATCTTATATAACGTCCACAAACACCCTGTGCATATATATCATTGCTCCCATATTATAGATGAAGGAACTGAGGCTCGGGAAGGTTAAATAACATACCTAAGATCATCCAGCTAGGGAGTAACAGGACTGGGATCTCAACAAGGACTGTCTAAATCTGAGGGCTATAGTTTCAGATTAGCTTTTTTCCGTGTAGCATCAAAAGGTGAAACGAGAGTCCACAGATGGGAGTTTCTGGGAGAAATGCCCCACAGTGATCAAGGTGGCTGGCCCCGAGAGGTGGTTAGTTCCATTCAGGGAAGTGTACAACAGAGGTTGTCTCTTGTGGTCTGAAAAAAGCTGAAACGGGGCTCCTTCTATTGGGAACTCTGGGTATTCTCAGCTGATTGGAAAAAGCTAGACAGGGTGAGAGGTTATATGGGGTGGAGTAGAGTGGGGTGGTACTGAGCTGGTCTTCAGGGGGTCTGTGGGCTGCTGCCACTCATCCTGGGGTTAAGGTACGTGCATGTTAGGGAGGAGTGGTAAGTGGGGGCTTCTTCACTTTTTAGGATAGGCTTGTTGCCATCTCCCCACCCCCTTGTTGGAGCTGATAGGCCTCCAGAGCTCAGGGCAGGGGGACTTTCCAGATGGGATCACATTATGCTCTGCTGACACTACTCACTGCTTGCAGGTTCCCAGCACCTTTCAGATCCCTTAGACTGGCCTCAGCAACCTTGTACAACCGCCTCAGTTAACTGCCCCATTGGAGGTGGGAAGATTTCAGATGTATTCCTGCTCCGCCCAAGGTTGGGTCCTCATAGGAGGTTGGGAGTCACTGGATCACAGGGTCAAGACTGGAGGCAACGCTGGAGGCATCCAGCTTCCTTACAGTAAGGGTGGGGAGGAATTCCAGAGATGGAACAGGACTTGCCAAAGGTCACACAGCAGCATGGCTGACTCCACCTTGTGCCAGGCACTCCCTTTGGCACTGGAGACACAGAGTTCAATCAGGCCTGGCCCTTGTTCTGGAGCGTTTGCTGCCTAGTGGAGAAAATAGGCTTGGATAGACCAAGACAGGTGTCAGGGCTAAAAGAGAGGTTCAGACTTTGTACAATGGGAGCTCAGAGAGGCTGGGGCACAGGCACAGGCTTCAGAGAAGATTCATGGAGAAGGTGGCTTTTGAGCTGTGCTTAAAGAACAGGCAAAACTTTAGCAGATACCAAGGAAGGCACTAAAGGGCTGTGTGGGATGAATGAATTGTCCTGCAAGGTTGGCCCATGCGCTGGAGTAGGAGTCTAGTGGGCAAGAGCCAGGACATGAAGTCGGGACTGTCTGTGCTCTGTGGGCACAGAGGAGCCACAGAAGGTGCAGGACTGAGGGAGATGAGGCCCCTCAGGTGCTAGGTCGGGGGGACCTGAGGAGACTATGTCTGGGAGATTCTAACCAGCAGGGTTGGGGCTGCTGGACCCCTCGCCGCTTCCAGGACCTTTTCCTTTAATTCAAGGCGCACACATACACACAAAGCCTCTGCCTCCCCTTCTCCACGGGCACCCAGGCCCAGCCAGGGGTAGGGCCCAGCCGAAGTGGTGGTTATTCCCCCACCCCACTAGCTGCCTTCTGGCCCGAGGATTCAAGGGCCAGTGAGCACATCTCCTCCCTTCAGCAGCTCCCCGCCCCCACCTCAGCTTTCCCAGGGCTGCGGTGATGCAAATCCGCTCCGGATTTATTCCCCGGCGTTCTTTCCGTAAAGCGGGGCGCACCCGGCGCCAGTGCTTGGCTGGAGGTGCTCTCCTGGCCCTAACCCAAGGGCGCCAGCGCTAGGGGATCCTGCGGCGGCCGCCGCCCTGTTCACCCGGCCTGGGGCTGAGGGTGAGGGTGGGAGTCCCGGGGCTGGGCAGCGGCGGCCAGCTGGCCTGGGGGCGGGGCTGGCCCGTGGTGGCTGGGAGAAGGAAGCCAAGTCTGGAAGGTTTTTCCCGCAATGGGAAGGGTGGGCGCCACCAAGAGCTCGACTAGGAGTGCAGGGTTGAGGGCACCTTGGCAGGCAGGGCCCTGGTCTCGCGGTTTCGGCCTGAGGTTATGGTAGAGAGATCTGCAGGTTCAGGGCTGGAGAGCTGGGCCCACCGCGCGGGGTTGGGAGACGAGGGAAATTCCTATCACTGAGAGTGGCTCATTGAGTCCCGTGGTTTTGGCACCGAGAGCGAATTCGATCGAACCCTGGAGGGGCTCCTCTTCTCGCAGGGAAGCCAGACAGGCTCACAAACCTTTCCAGGGGCTTAGCAGCCTGATGCTAGAGGGGGCGTGAGGAGGGTGGGATGGGACACTCCAGGGCCCCAGCTTTGAGAAAACAGAATTGCATGAATAGTGAAGTGTTTATGGAAAATGCTGTCAAAATCAGTATGTATGTTAGACACACAGCGATGGAATTTATTGAGCACCTACTGCACCCTCAATAGGATGTGAAGACAGAGAAGCATTGGATTCCTCTAGGTTCTTGGCTATGATCATAAAATAATTTATGAACACGCCAGTTTAGTCAGACCAGTAAAAAAAATTTATTTGGGAAATGGGGGAAAGAACAGAGCTTGCTGAGAAATGGGAGAAAAAGACAGAACTACTCACCAAGACCTGGTGCGGGCCCCTCTAGGCAGAGAGCAGACTCTTCCTTGTGTGATTACCTTTTAAACTGTTAATTATTCCACCCCCTTGCTAATGATAAAGGGATGGGCCCCAGCGGTTATTGGTTATTGGTTACCCCACCTATGGTGGGGGCCAATGGTGAGGCCTTTTTGGAATATCTGGGGCCAAGGGGAGGTCCCGGCAAGAGAAGCAGGGACCTCACATTTAAACTCAAGGTGCCAGCAAGGTCTTGCAGCCATGTTGTCTGCTGGCCATGTTGTCAGCCAGCCATGTTGTGGGTTATCTTCTCCTCCATTACCCTGTACTAACCTGCCTCAGATGTTCACAAAATTGACAAAAAGAGGAGTGCTTTTTACTTTTTTTTGTGGTACTTTTAAAATCAGAAAAAGACAATACAGCTCTTTTTATTTTAAGAGGAAAAAAAAGTAGATAGATTTGAGTTCCTGAGTTCCAGCTCTGCTGAGACACTTAATGTTTGGCCTTGAAATTTTGCTGACTTCCCTAAGGCTCAGTTTCCTGATCCGTAGGCCCAGGGTTTATTGTAAATGAGTTAAGTCATCTGAGGTACTTGAACAGTGCCCAGTAAGTGGTATCAATGGGAAGAACACTTAGCCCAGTTTAGAGGTGTGTGTGTGTGTAGGGGAGCAAAAAGCCTTCTAGAAGAGTGGAAATCTAAGCTAAGTCTTAAAATGTGAGTAGGTGAGAAACAGGACAATGAATTTGGTGGAAACTACAAAGTGTGAGTCAGGGAGTGGGGAGAGATGAGGTTGAAAGCTGGGGCAAAATGGGGAGCATGAAGTTAGTGAGTTTGGTTTTTATAGCAAGAGCTGTTGGCTTTTCCGCAGAGAAAGGAGGAGATAGGCTTCCTGTGGGCAGTGTGGAGGCAGGGAGACCTAGGAGGAAGAGGCTGTGGTCCCGGATAATGGCTTGAACGGCAGCAGTGGCCCTGGGATGGAAAGAAACGGCTGGATTTGAGGAGTGGGAGTGACAGGACTTGGTGATGGGTCAAATGGGAGACAGAATTGAGAGGGAAGTGTGAGGACAATACCCTGATTTTTAGCTTGAGTCCCCAGGTGGTGCTATTCACTGAGACAGGTAACAGTGGGAGTAACACATTTGGGGGGGAGCCGAGTTCAGTTTTGGACATGCCTGTGATCACACTCCCGGACAGACCCCAAATAATTGGGGTCCTGCAGCCTCACCTGGCAATTACTCTGTCCTGGAGATGGGTAGGGTATCATTAGCTACTCCTGGCTGTCTCTTCCGTGGCTGCGGCTGGCTGGAGGTCTGGGTGGGGAGGCTGTGGGTGGGTGGGTGGCCGGGCCTGGTGGGCCCTCCTTTGTGGTTCTGGTTTCTTTGGGCACAGTCATGTTATGTGAGCTTGAGGACCAGGTTATGAGACTGTTTCCAAAGAGAGCTCTGGAAGTGGGCATCCTCTACGCTGCTGAGATTACTACTGTCTCCATCTTACAGCTGAGAGGGGTACTCAGGCTCAGGAACCAAGTGGAAGAACTAGGAGGTGAATGCAGGTCCATGTGATGTCTTCTCATAATATCAGCTGGCAGCTGCCATATCATGAAAGGCAACATTTGCTCTAAGAGGGGCAGAGAAAGCACTAGGGGAGCAATACAATCTGAAAACGCAGTGACGATTGGGGAAAGAGGCAGGGAAAGCTTCCTGGAGGCAGAGCCATCTGTGTCATAATTGAAGCAAAATATTTTTTTCTCTCTCCCCAGCCTGCAAATCAGTGTTTGCCAGCAGAGAGAGAGAGAGAGAGAGAGGAGACTTTATCTTCTGAGGGACCTCTTGGAAAATGTGCCCACAGAGCCCCAAAAGTCACAGGCTGGTATTCCTGTAGATGGTTCCCATAGGCCCAGAGTGGGAACGTTTTTCCATCAGCCCAGGCATCCCTTTTGTGCTGGCACTTCACTGTTAGCTGGAAGCCTGGTGCCTAGTCATTTTCATATCAGGGTTCAGCAAAAGTTCATGTGTTGTTCCCAGATTTTGTTTTACTTTTCAAAAAAAAGCATCATGTGATGAAGTGATGGATTCTGTATGAGGGAAGACTGGCAATTACAAGAAAAATTGATCTTTCTCTGAATGATTGGGGAGAAGTTGTAAGACAAAAAATATTGATAACCATTATCTGTCATCCACCAAGTGTTTTTGTCCAGGTATCCAAGTGACTGAGGCAGACTGATGGGGTAAAGGAGTGACCAAATTCTTGGGAGTTGAGAAGGGGGTAACTTTCAAAAGAATGTTTAAATAATATTTGCTTATTGTAGAAAATTTGGAAAATCCAAACAAGTAAAAAGAAAAAAAACAAAACAAAACAACCATTAAGAGATAAACACTACTAACACTGTAATATATTTTAATATATATTTAATTTCTGGACAGCTGTAATTTTTTACATGACTGATATACTATATAGACAATTTTTATTCAACAAAATCATAAGAAATGTCCCATATCACTTAAAATTCTTAAAAAAAAATTTTTTTTTAAATGGCTGCTTAATCATCTACAGTATGCAGTTACCATATTTTATTTTACCAAACTCATCCTTGGACATATAGATTGTTTTTGATATTTTTGCTATCATAAAATAATACTGTGAGGAAAATCTTTATGCATAGATCTTTGTCCATATTTTGGATTATTTTCTTATAAATTTTTCTGGAAGTGTACTTAATAGGTCAAAAGATAAAAGTGTTTTTAAGAATCTTGATATGTATTGCCAAAATGCTTCCCAGAAAGGTTGTGCCAATTCACAGTCCATCACCCTGTTATAAATGTGCCTGTCTGGTGGCATAGCCCTGAGTACTAACATTTTACAAAATTCTTACTAATTTGATAAGTGAAAAATGGAATCTCATTTTTTTGGGGTCTTAAGTACAGTCTTTTGGAGGCCAGATTGGCGTGGGTCCACCAGGTCAATGATTTGGTCCAGTCTAACTGGTGAATTCCTCTATGAATCAAAGTTTTTCCTTCACTAAATTGGTGGAGTTTGGCCATTGTTATTGTTTTTACCTGCCTAGACTTCATTCCTTCTTCTTTTGGTTACACTTCTCCAATTTTCCTTTGGGAAATCCTCCTCCCCCATTTTGGTCCCTGTAGTTCAATTGGCCCCAGACCCAACCTGAATTCCAGCAATAGGCATTGAGACCCCGGCCTGGACGATTATCACAGTGATTGGTTTGGTGATGAAAACTTCACCAAGTGGGTCAATGAGAGAGAGTCTTTTGCTGGAAGAACTGAGACAGAGGCCCTCTCTCCTGGCAGGGGGTTAGGGGTAGGGGAATGAAGCTGAAGAATGTAGGCCTGGAGCCGGCTGGTAGCTGTCTTTGCCACTCCAGGGGAGAGCCACCTAGCTAACATGAAATAAATGGTGTCAAGAAATGGAGAAGATATATCGCTGGAGACTGTTTGAGCTCCTGGGTCCAGCTGCCTGGATATTCATTTACATGAGGCATCAAATTCTCCCTTTTTGCCTAAGCCAGTTTGAACCAGGTTTCTGTTAGAAGCAATAAAAAAAAAAATTATCACACACATGGTTTTGCATGATGTTCAGGGAAAGCAAATGTACCTAAGACACAAGTTCTGAAGGTTGAAAGGCTCTTCACTATCTTCTTCATCCCTGCTTTATACATAACTCTTCTCCATGTGTTTTAGTCTTTATCAGTCTAGCCTCTGCTTGTGTAATTCCAAGGATAGGGTACTCACTACCTTCAGAGTTAGTATTTCCTGTCATTGAAGAGTCAGCTCTAAAGGGAATTTTTTCCCGTGAACTGGAAGAGCTAAACTACCCCTCAAGCCTAAAACTAAAACAAAGGACGGGCTTTGTGGAAGAATCTAATCTGATAGACCCAAATGTTTTAGACAAATCCTTGGCTATACAAAGGCAGAAGTTAAAGAGCTGAATTAAGGACTGAGTTTAGGAGAGAACTTAATGGTTTGAATAAGATAATGTTTTGTTTTGTTTTAAAAGATTTATTTTATTTACTTATTTCTCCCTACCCCCTCATTGTTTGCCCTCACTGTCTGCTCTCTGCGTCTGTTCATTATGTGCTTGTCTTCTTTTTAGGAGACAATGGGAACTGAACCCAGGACTTCCCATGTGGGAGGGAGGTGCCCAGTGGCTTGAGCCACCTCTCACTTGTCATGTCTCTCATTGTGTTTCCTCATTGTGTCTCTTCGTTGTGTCATCTCATTTTGTCATCTTGTTGCATCAGATTGCCACACCAGCCCATCACATCAGCTCACTGTCTTGCACGTCTTCATTAGGAGGCACTGGAAACCGAACCCGGGACCTCCCATGTGGTAGGTGGGTGCCCAACTGCTTGAGCCACATCCACTTTCCAAGATAATGTTTTGTTTATTTGTTTTAGCTTTTGAGAATTTGGGGGCCAGGGAGAGAGGGCTAGAGAGAAAAGAATACAGAAAGAAAAATCAAACAATATGATAATGGTAGAAAGGCTTTTAAGAAAAAGAATATCTAATACCAAGTTTAAGAGTTTTTTTGTGGCTATGCTAAATCCCCTCTGTATGATGAATCTTCAGTAAAGTTTGGTAACAAATGCCTTTGATAAGTGATATTGTGTGTGTGTGTTATGGTTGAGGACCAGGTGCAGGACAGGGATAGCAAATGTAGGATGTAAGAAAATTCATAAGCTAAATTCAGATACTGGAAGCCAGGACTCAGAGTCAGAGGTGACCATTACTTGTTCTTGCCTTGGGGATTTATAATAATCTTTGAGACTAATTTTGTGAATCTTTGGGAGTGGAAATTTGAGGTAGTCTTCTCAAGTTCTTAAGAGGCAAAGGGAAATCCAGCTAACAACTGGACTGTATTAAAACAAAGTCACTGTGAATATTCTAGCTGTCCTGATTTTATGATAATCAGGGTAGGCTAAACATTCCCTACAAAAGAAACCATGCCTGTGTCGCCAGACCTAGTTTTTCTCCCTAGGTCTGGTTTTTAGAATGCTGGTGATAAACTAAGCCTGATTTATTATATGACCATCCTGTATGGGAAAAGACTGTAACTTTGGGTATCTTTGGTCAACCTTAACAGATGTAGCAGGGGGACGAATGTGGCTCGGGTGGTTGGGCATCCGTCTCCTGTATGGAGGGACCTGGGTTCGATCCCCGGGACCTCCCGGTAAAAATAAAAAAAAGAAAAATATAGAAGGCGCGTGGGCCAC
>JAQZBX010025616.1:0-29433 GCA_029593785.1 Cabassous unicinctus
AAATGATATATAAATACATACGCATATATGTGCATTTGTTTACATAAATGTTATTTGTTTTATATATATATATATGTCTATATATATATATATTTTAAAGGTGCTTAGATTACCTAAATATTACTCAAAAATTACAGGGATTCCCATGTTCCCCACCGCCCACACCTCCAACAACATCCCACTCCTCATCCGTGTGGTACAACATCCGCAATGGATATACACATCCTGGGGCCTTGCCACCAAGCATAGACCACAGTTCACATCACAGACCACACTCTCTCCCACCAAGGTCTGCATGGTATATTCTGATGGAAAATGGCCTACATCCATTGCCGCTACGCCACTCAGGACAACCCCCAAAGTCCCAAAAAAGCCCCTGTATTTCAACTGCCCCTCCTCTCCCTGCCCCAAAAATGTCCAGTGGCCACCGGCTCCACCTCACTGTTACAATTTCTTCCATTGGTTGAATCACAATATGTTTACATACCCAGATAAGCAACCTATCACTGGTGGTAGGTCTAGTTCTAATATCCCTAGCATGCGCTAGTGGTAAAATTGTTAAAATTTTCACAAGTGGTGAACTGGGAAGGGGTACCAGCGGAATGGGATAAACTGGAGTGAAATATCTCAGATGTTTAAGAGATTTGGGGAAGGAATAATTAAAAGAACTATGATATCAGATGACTGTTATTGAGTGCTATTGATGCATTGAAAAAAAGGCCATGAAGGTCTGAGGTTGAATAAACACCAATTTAAGGTGAAGTGTGAAAACAGATGACCTTCTTGGAAAGATATAAAGAGACTCTCATGTCCTACAGCCAGAGGGCAGAAAAAGCTGACAATCAGGCCCAAGATATAGTTATAAATGTAGCAGAGCTCCAGAAAAGATTTAATTCTCCAGAAAGTCTTCTACACCAAGGTCAGGGTCCTGACTTGGAAGGACTGGCATCCTGAAACTTGGGATATAGACATCTGGTTGATGAGCTCAAAGATTTTGAATCCCGATATTCCCTGAACCCTCTGGACTTGCAGAGGTGACCCACTCATCTGTGATAAAGGTTAGTATGCTGCACTTTCTTGAAAATGATGCATAAGCCTCTGCCTTGTAAGATCACACCCACATAGAATGCAGCCCTACCTCCTTTCTTGGCCACCTGGCCAATAACTGGGGTCAGGTCACAACATAACCCAGCTTGGCCTGCTAAGGGAGAAAAGGAGCTATATGGTGAAGGAGCTGCAGGACCTGACCAACACGTACCAGCAGGAACCAGGGAAGTATATATGAAACTGGATCCTGAAGGTGTTGGGTCAAAGGGTGACTGGAACATAATGTTGGATAAAGGACATTTTATAAAGCATTTTCCTGTGATTCAGAATTTAACTCCCTGGCAAGGACACAGGAGATGGTGCTGATACACTGCTGGATGGCTCTTGGAAGCTTGTAGATGACCCATACAAAGTGTAGAAATCCCAGACTGCAATAGCAGATTGTGGACAAAGAGATCAAAAGGATCAGAGAACAGTGCATGCTAGAGTGGATATACTAGGGGTAGTGGATGCTGTGATGCACCTCCCAGATCCCTCTTTAGGAATGAAGGGCTTATTTCCCCCAGCTGCTGATAGTACTGCCAGTTGACTACCCTCAGCTGTCAGCTCTCTCTGGAAATTGCCCTCAGCTGAAGAGAGCTGCCTTTCTCAGGGCCATGACCCCCTCCCAGAAGCAGTCTGCACAAGACTGCTTGATGTAGGAGTATAAATGTATGATCCACTCTCCCCAACTGAGGACAACACTAAAGGGTTGGCCCAGCCTCAGAACCATATAGGAGTCAGCTAAGGCGTTTTGTGAAACTGCATCACAACCCAACTTCTCCCTTGGCCTCATTTGTCTACGTGTGCCAATACCAAGTACACTCTCTAATGAACTTCCTACACATTAAATTCCATCTCAGAGTTGCTTCCTGAGGATCCCAATCTGCCACACTAGGTAAGGGCAGCAAATGGGTCAACCAGTGGGAGAATCCAGAGCATACTCCATTTACCAAAACTAAATACACTTGTGTATTCCTAGTGAGAAAGGCACCAACATCATTGAGAAGCTCAGTAGTGGTTGTCCTCTGATGTCCAGAGCTGATAGTAGGAATTGCTATTATAAAACTGGGTTCCCATTGCTTTTAGGGAGCCCAGTTTTAGAACAGCTATTCCTACCAGGATGCTGTGTAATAGAAGCCAAACAGTGGCACTTAAGTCTCAGAAGCAAGGTGGGTACAATTATAGTAATGAGCATCAAGGTCAGAATGGCAACCAGGGATAGATGGAGATGATTAATAGAATACTGTGTTCCTTGGGGCAAAATATATGAGCAGCCAACAAGTTTACTGCTTATTTTACACAACCAAAGGAATCGAGGATGATCAAGAGACTAAGGGCAGCTTCCCCAATAAGTCATGATTTCTTACCCAGTTTTCGGACCTGAGCTCATCACCTGAAGGAGAAGCCAGGTCCCATGAGGAAGGACCCTGCAACACCATGGCAAGGGTTTACAGTAATGATATCCCCAGTACTTTGTTAAGGTACCTGTGGCCATTGATTTAGGTAACCATATATGGAGAAAGGGTATACCTAGATATTTGAGTATTGTCCGACACAAGGTCTAAGGTTGGATAGTGATATCTGGAGGCCCAAAGTGTCATGATGGCCTCTGTTAGAATGGGAGTCTGTGGGGACAAGATAATAAGTGGAGTCCTAGCCCAGGTCCAGGTCACAGTGGGTCCACTAGGTCAATGGATGCAACCTGTGGTCTTTACCTTGGCCATTAATTGTGTTTATTGAAATGGACTTGTTAATTTGAAGAACCCCTATATAGCTTTACTAACCTATGAAGTAAGAGCTATTATAGTGGGGAGGGCCATGTGGATGGCTCTAAAATTGTCCTTGCCCTAGAACAAGACAGTAAGTAAAAGACAATATTGCCTCCAATGGGGGAATGGCCAAGATTAAAGCCACCCCTAATACCTAAAGCATGCATGAGTGGTGGTCCCCAACATATGTCCATTTAATTTACCAGTGTAGCCCCTACAAAAACCAGAGGGATCACGTTAGATGACCTTGGACTCCTGAAACTCAGCCAAGTCATAGCCCCAATTGTACCTGTTGCACTAGGTGTGGTATCTTTCTAGAGCAGATTAACTCAGTTTCAGGTACATGCTATGAAGCCACTGACCTGGTGTATTCACTCTTCCCCATCCCTATCTGGAAGAGGTTTCGATGCAATTCACATTAATAGGATTGACAACAGTATACATTTATGGTCTAGTTTCAAGCCTAGATCAATTCTCCCATCCTCTATCACAATACAGTCTGAAGGGACCTGATCATCTGGGCATTCTATAGATCATTACATTGTTTGACCATATCAATGACACAATATTAATTCACCTGGGTGAGCAAGGACTGACAAGGGCATTGAAGGCTTTGTAAACATACACACACACACACACACACACACACACACATTATATCTCCAAAGGATGAAAGATAAAACTTATCTCAGTATCTAATACTTTGGGGCATGCCAGGACATCCCTCACCCACCCCACCACAAGTAAAGGACATATTATTATATCTCATACCTCCTACAGTCAAGAAGAAAGCACAATGCTTATTAGATACCTTCATGTTCTAAAGAGATAGAATAAAGAATACACTCTGACCCATTTACCAAATGACATGGAAAGCTGCCAGCTTTGACTGGTGCTCACAGAAGGAAAATACTCTGCAGGAGGTCCAGGCTGTGGTGAAAGTAGCCTGCCCCTTGATCTATTCAATCAATTGGATCTCATGGTATGAAAAGATGTTTCCAAAGTATATGGCAAACTCCAATAGAAGAATCATAATATAGAATCCTAGGGTTCTGGAGCAAGGCTATGCTATCTGTAGCAGAGACTATACACCATTCAAAACAGAGTTACTTGTATGCTACTGGGCCCTGATATAGATATAGCATCTGACAATGGGACATCAAGTGACCATGTGGTCAGAGCTTCCCATCATGAAGTGAGTTTTATAAGACCTACTAAGTCATTAGGTTGGGCAGGAACAAGAGCCATCAATTTTAAGGTGGGAGTGTTTCATACAGGATCAGGCATGAGCAGGGCCAAAGGGTACAAATAAACTGCACAAGCAGGTGGCCCAGTAGCCCTTGCCAACCACCACCAAAGTGCTTTCCTTCAGCACACACCTATGGTCACATGGGAGACCTCTTATGGAGGCAGAAAAGGCTGAGTTTGGTTTATGGATGGGTGGGCTTGTATTTGGGTGCAAGCTGAAAATGGACTCCTGCTGAACTACAGCCCCATTCAGTGGTGGCTCTGCAGCAATGAGTGGAAATCCTTCCAATAGGCAGAGGTTTGGTTGGCATACTTGATCATCCACTGTGTACTGAAAGAGAAATGACCTAAGATAAGAATATACTTGGACTCATGAGTAGCAGTGAATGGCTTGGCTGGACAGGGACCTAGAATGACGAAGATTAGACGATCAAAGACAAGTAAATCTGGAGAAAAGGCATGATGATGGACCTATGTGTGTAGGCATGAAATGTGAAGATCTTTTTATAGTATATTAATGCCTGTATTAGTCTGCCAAAGGGGTGTCAATGCAAAGTACCAGAAATCTGTTGGCTTTTATAAAGAGTATTTATTTGGGGTAAAAGCTTACAGTCCCAAGGCTGTGGAAAGTCCAACTTAAGGTACTATAAGAGGTGCTTTCTCACCAAAGTCAGCTGCCACATGTTGAAGCAAGATGGTGGGTGGTCTCTGCAAGGTTTCGTTCTCCCCTGTGGGCTTCCTCTCTCAGGTTCAGCTGCTCTATTTCTTCAGATTTCAGCTGCAGTCTGGCATAGGGCTTGTTTCTTAAGGCTTCCTTTTTAAGTCTCGGTTGTCCCACTCCCTTCACAAGGTCAGCTGTAAGCTATCAGGCAAAATGGCTCATCCCAGGGCCTCTGCTCTTTGAGCCTTCTCCTTTCTGTCACATGGCAGGATCAAAAATGACAGAAATCTCTCTTCCTGTATATCTTTCTGTGTGAGTCTGCTTATATCAGATCCAAAGGGGCTGGGGACTCAACCTGAGTCATGCCTTACTGACATAGTCGAATCAAAAGCCCTAATCTTAACAGGTAATCTAATCAAACTCCCCTCAAAAGAGTATCACACCCAGATAAACAGATTAGTTTACAAACATAATCTTTCTTTTTTTAGGATTCATAAAATAATCTCAAACTGCCACAGTGCCCATTGAGAGAATAATCAACATGGAGTAAATAGCCAACTAAACATAATAACTAGGCCAGTTGATATCAGTCAATCAGCCTCTGTCACCAGTTGTCCTTAACCTACTATATGAGGTTCATGAGTGGAATATCCATTGTAATAGGAAAAGAGGCTATAAAGGGGACCAAAAGTGTGGATTCCCACTTACCAAAGCCAACTTAATTATTGCCACTGTCAAATGTCCAGCTTGACACTAACAAAGACCAGGTGCTGATCCCCTACATAGCATCCCTCAAAGAGACCAACCAACCACTTGATGGTAAATTGGTTAAACTGGACCCCTTTCAGTCTGGAAGGGGCAGCAATTCTTCTTGTCTGAAATCAACATACATACTGCCTACAGGGCCTTGGCCAGCACTACAGAATACTACAGAATATCTGATCTACTGACATGAGATTCTACTTAGTAAGTCACTTAATATTCCAATTAATATCACCTTCTGACTAAGGGACCCTCTTTACAACAGAGGAGGTATGGAAGTGAGCACATAGCCAAAGGATCCATTGGTCCTACTATATATCACACCTTGCAGAATCTGTGGACCTGATAGAGCAATGAAAAGAATTTCTGAGAATCTGGCTGTAGTGCTCACTTGGAGATGATACCCACTCTAGCAGTTTGGCATTATTTATGAAATCCAAAAATTGAGATTAGATTATGTTAGTAAACTGGTCTGTCCCTCTGGGTATATTAGAGTACATTGTATTCAGAGGTTTTGCTTTTACTTGATTAAATAATGATTAAGGCTTTGATTGGTCACCCCCACCAAGGGGGTGGGGACTCACAGAGAAACCACACCACAGAGAAGGAAGATTGGAGATTTTGAGGTGTGGCCCCGGGAAGCAAACACACAGAGGAGGTTGGTCATGAGGAAGGAGAGAAGTCCTCAGGAAAAGAGACAAGCCATTCGCCTGATAGTCTACTGCTGGCCTTGTGGAAAGAACAGGCAGCTGAGCCTGGAAAGAATCAAGCCCTGGGGAGGGAGACAAAGCCTAGAGAGCCTGACCATGGAGCCTTAAGAGGAAGAGGAAGGCTGAACGTAGGCAGCCATCTTGCTCCAAAATGTGGCAACAGACTTTGGTGAGGGAAGTAACTTATGCTTTATGGCCTGGTAACTGTAAGCTTCTACTCCAAATAAATACTCTTTATAAAAGCCAACAGGTTTCTGGTAATTTGCATCAGCACCCCTTTGGCTGACCAATACACCCACCAAGGATGGAGCACCATCCTTGGGGGTGAGGTATACATCCTGAATTAATTCCATTATATATGCTATGCCCTATTAAGTAGAATACATGGGTATGGGGACCAAGAAGTGGAGATAGGAGTGCCCCTGCTCACCATCACATCCAGTGACTCACTTGAAATTTTTGAATTTTTCATCCCTACGACTTCAGGCTCTAAGAGTAGGAACATAGTAAGAATCCCATTAAACTTTAAGCTACAGCTGCCACTGGTTACTTCAGGACCCTTGTGTCCAATAGTTAATCAGGCAAGAAAAAGAGTCACTGTACAGACAGAGATAATAGGCTCTGATCATGAGAAGGTGGCTGTTTCAGTTTACTTGGCTATCAAAATGCAATATACCAGAAATGGGTTGGCTTTTCCAATGAGGATTTATTAACTTACAAGCTTACAGTGCTGAGGCTATGAAAAAGACCAAATTAAGGCATCATCAAGGTGAGCCTTTCTCCCCGAAAACCAGCTGCTGGCAATCCTGAACTCCTTTGTCATATGGCAAGGCACAAGGCTGCACCTGCTGGGTTCTCTCTTCTCTTCTAGGTTTCATCGTTTTCAGCCTCTGGCTTCAGTGGTTTTCTTTCTACAGAGTTCCATTGATTTCAGCTTCTTGCTTTCATGGTTTTCTCTTTCTCTGTCTGTTTTCATCCCATTTATAAAGAACTCCAATAAGAGGATTAAGACCCACCCTGGGCCATGCTTACTGAAGTAATCTAACCAAAAGGTCCTACCCACAATAGGTTCATACCCACAGGAATAGACCAGCATTAAAAATATGATTTTCTGGAGTACATACAGTCTCAAACTACCACAGTATGGTTGTTATATTTACGGTAGGAAAAAATATGTTTGGCACTCAGGTGACCAGTCAAACATCTTTTGATACTTTCCTGCCTGATTCTGATGGAAAAAACAACAACAAATGCTGAGGTGTTTTCTAAGGAAGACTTGATGCAAGGGATTCAGACCCCTCCAGCATGAGGGTCTGGAATACTCTTTCAGGTAATCCACCTAGACTGGCAGAGGTGCTGAGAGTAAGGGGAAATCTGGAGTGGACAGTGGAGGGAAGCAAGATGATGAGTATTGGTTATGGCCTCAAAACCAGCTGTAACAATGAGGGATGTCATTAATCTTAGTAATTTTCCCAGGCAAAAATAGCCTCTAGAATCCTAAAGATACTCTTCCCAGCTTGGGTGAATTTACTAGATAAAGGAAGTTTATCTGAGTGTACCAGAGAGTGGACTGTAGCGTTTGTTGTGTGTGTCACCAGACCTCCCTCCTCCCAATCCAACACACACACACTTTAATGACCAAGGTACTCATTCCCCCAGCAACTGGCATTGGCTAGTGACAGTTCACAGCTGAATCCATCTATGGGCTTGGCCTCAATAGGAGAAGACTCTCCAAGGGTACACCCTTTCAATAGAGGTAGCTCTCATCATTAAGATCTTCCAAAGTGACTGGCTCATGTTGAACTCCCCCAGCTCATGTAGGAAATGGAAGGACAAAATATCTGTCACCCTTGCCTCAATTCTGTATAACTCTGAAGGGCCATATTAAAACTTTAGAGCTCACAGTGAGATTAGCTGAGCCTCTGTTATAAATGTATCTTAGTCTTTGACAGAAATTTTTTTTAGAGCATTCCCCAATAAGCCATCAGCACACAAATCTCTGTCTCAGAGTCTGCTTCCCACAGAGGCCCATCTACAAGAGTTAAGAAAACAAAGATTAGGGATCTAGGCAAAAATCAAAATATCTGGACAAACTGACGTCATGATCTAGGCCTGGTTCTAGGCAGCCTGAGTGGTGCTAGATATTGTGCCACCCACCTTCTGAAGTATATCAGCCCCTTCCCCCTGTTCACAGCCTGACCTACCCACATGGTAATCATACATATTATTCAACGATTCCCAGTAATAGCCTAAGATACTCAATATTGCCTGTTGTGGATTGAACTGTGACACCCCTTCCAAACATGTTGAAGTCCTAAAACCCAAACACCCAATACCTGTGAATGTAACCTTATTTGAAAGTAGAGTCTTTGCAGGTGTAATTAGGTAAAGATGAGACCATACTAGATTAGGATGAACCCTAATCTAATGACTGGATCCATATAAGGAGAGGGAAATTTGGACACAGATACATAGAGGAAAGACAGAAATATGAAGGAGGTAGAGATTGGAGTTATGCTGCTACTAGCCAAGTAATACCAAGGATTGCTGGCAACTACCATAAGCCAGAGGAGGCAAGGAAGGATCATCCCCTAGAGCCTTCAGGAAGAGCATGAACCTGCAGACACCTGGATTTCAGACTTCTAGCTTCCAGAACGGTGAGACAGTTTATGGTATTTTATGAGAGTCTCCCTAGGAAATGAATAAAGCATCTAGAATCATATAGGCAAGGTCCAAGGATTTTAACTCTTCGAAGCAGAGGTGTGAAATTTCCTCCAAAGTAGAAGACTCTTATGATTAATTTCTTGGGAGCTTTGAATGCAGCTCTGAAGATAGCAGCACCAGGGACAGGCTTTGAAGCCTGCCATTCAGAAGCATTGGTGAAGCACCATCCCTCTCCTTGGAGAGGCTTTCCCAACAAGTGTGCATGGACAGAGAAGAGCTGGCCCTCCTGCAGTGTGTCACAGGACACTCAGGGAGCCATGAATGGATTACAGGTGTGCTGACAGACGCTGGGTTATTAGTTAACCTAATTTCAATATTGTTGTATCTCAGGGAATAGGGTGGCCTGATTTGAGGGAAAAGCCAGGAATGGTGGGTCAGTTGAGCAGTCAGAACACATGCAGCAGTTATCTATTAAGTTCACCATCTTATAGAAATATGTCCCAAAACAATTACAATAGTAACAGCAAAGATTGCTGATCACAGATCACAATATAATAATGATTTTTTAAAAAGTTTGAAATATTGTGAGAATGACCAAAATATGACACAAAGACACAAAGTGAGAATATTCTTTTGGAAAAAATGGCACCGGTAGACCTGCTCAACACCGGTTTGCCACAACCCTTCCATTTGTAAAAAAAAACAAAAAACACACCAGAATATCTGCAAAGGGCAAACAACAACAAAAAAAGCTAAGTGCAATAAAACAAGGTGTGCCTGTAGTTTGGACAATTTGGAGTTAAGAAAACATGTCTGCAGGTCTTCTCGGAATCTTTAATACGGTAATGTGCCCTGTGACTGTCCAAGAGAGGTGAAAAGATTTTACTAAACTTACTTGACTCCAGAATCCTATAAACATCAAGGAATGTTCCATGCACCAGAGCTTGGAAAGTGTTGCCCTACTGAAGCAGATGATATCCAAGGTGTTCTTATAAGCCTGGCACATTCAGCAGGAGGACACAAGAAAGACATTTAGCTATTATCCATCTTCACAAAGCCTCCAATGAGCATGAATCACAAAGACAGACTGAAATGGTAATTGGACCAATCTTTTTGTTCTGACACTTTTAGTTTTGGTTTGAACTCACATTGCTGATGAACTGGGATATAGTTAAAATCAGAGCCACTTCTGCCATCCACCCATATCCTCTCACACTTGGAGTTTCATGCTCCCTCCCTCCAAAGGCTTCTTGTAATGAAGCAATTCATATTAGTTTTCTCCTTAAAAATTGTAAAATCACTTTGAAAATACAGGGTAATTTTCTTTGGACATTGGAGCATAATTCAATAGGATCTAGTTATTTATGCTCTGTTTCTTTTAATCCCATGTGACTATAGTACAAATATACAGTATTTAGCAGTTTTCAAGACTCTTTGTCATATATTATCTCATTTAATCCTTAAAACAACCTCATAAAGAGGAGATGATGAGACCCCATTTTATAGGGAAATAAATCAAATAACATATTTGGATGCCTACTTTGTGCTAGGCATTCTGCTATGTGTTTTACATACTTGAACTCAATAAGGCTCCTATGAGCACTATGTAGTAAGAGGTGTTATCCTCGTTTCAGAGATGAGGAAATTGGGGCTAAGAGAACAGAGTAACTTGCCAAGGTCACATAACCTTATAAAAGGCAGGCCTGGAATTTAAGCCCATATCTACCCCCCAAATCCAACCTTCTTCCACTATGCCCCCTTTAAAAGGAAACCTGAAACCAAGGGCAGCTAAGGACTTGCCCAAGTTCACACAGTTTGGGAAGTGCTGGGATTAGGACCTAATTGGTTTGCCTCTTAGCCCAAGGTCCTGTTTTCTACACACTTTAGCAGGCCACTGGAAGTTGGCAGGATAGGTGATGACCTGTGAGATGTCACTCACAGGGGCAACAATGACAGCCTTGTGAGAGGAATGGGGAAGATGAAAAAAAGAACAGTGGCTCAAAATCCCCTTCCCATTCCTCAGTGTTTTCAATATTGAAAAGTAGAGGAGACCTTGCATTTCTGAGAAAAATGCCACCAAAAATTCATTCTCTTTTGTCACACAGGAAAGGGACTGGGACTGCTGAAATATGCATAAGGAGTTATGACTATCCTCACCTCTTCTTTTCCTGCCTGGAAAGGAAATAGAGCAAATTCACACACACACACAGACACACACACAGACACACATACACACACCCTGCAAGTGATGCCTACTATTTCCACTAATCAGATGAATGTAATTCAATAACATTTGCTGAGCTCTTCCTGTAAGCCAGTGCCCATGCTGGCGTCACAGGGCTTAGCAATGGAAGTGAGTGGGGCACACTCTCTAAGAACTTGCTGTCTAAACAGAGAGGCAAAGTGTGAGAAGAACGACTGAAAAAGTACAGAGGCCCAGGAAAACAGGAGGTGAGACACTCATGGAGATTAAAAGGGAGCCCTGGCCATTTAGCATGAGTAATGCTCACCTAATCCCAGAACAATTATGCAGGGTCTCCTACTTGCAGTTACCATGTACTTTCATTCATCAGGGGGCATTTACTGTGTGATCCTTAAAATACAACACCAAGGCAAATTTTTGTTGCCACTTCCCAAAAGTTTCCTTGAAACTGGGTTGGAATGGAAAGATAGTTAAGCTTCTTTATCCTGGTTCCATTCTGAGAGACCTTTAACCCAGACTTAAAGAGAAAAGGTCTTTAACTGGATGCCGGGTTTCTCTCTTCTTGGGCCCAGCTCCCAGCTATCTGTTTCCTATCTATTCCTTCCCCTCTCTTTAAGGCGGTGGTCAGTGGAGTCTAAGCTTGGAACCTAGTGCAGGGTTAGTGCTGATGCAAATGGTGTGGGAAATCATTCCAAGCCATTTCTTGCTAATTCAATCTTGGGGGATTGGACAGAAATAGAGTAACCCAAAGGGGAAATCTAATGGATGGAGCAATGGCTGGGAGTCAGGAGAGTAGAATCTGCTTCCAACTTCTTTTGAATTATTTTATTAGTCTTCTATCAGTTTCCTCAGCTTTTGAATGAGATCCTACAGATTGGCCTTACTTCTGAGATTAACAAAAAGTTTGAAGATAATGAGAGAAACATGGAAAAGGGCTTAGGCTTCTCCAAGAAGAAAAGGCACTTTATAAATCCAAAAAAGTTATAGTCTCTTGGGTTAACAATTGCAGTGGGCTCATTCACATTGGCCACACTGAGATATGCCAGTGCCCAATAATTTTCCCTCTTGCATATTTCAACTTCCAGATCATTAGGCTGAGAGGAGCAAGTACTTCCCTTGAGGAAACACAGAGTCCCACCCTCTCTCCCTCCCCACATAGAATCAGGAAATCTCTGAGAATCTCCAAGCTGGAAGGGACTTTAAAAGTCACTTAGTCCAGTTGCCAGTATATTCTCTCGATAAGCAGACAAGTGGGAATATCAAATAAAAGTGCATTTAATTCTCAATTATTTGGATGCAGATTGTTCACAGACATAGAGTGAAAGGTTTGTGTATTTGGAGATGTGATTGGGTCTCTTCTTATCTTTTCCTTCTCTATGCTAAACAATCACAAACCACTCCAGTGTTCTTTAGAGGACTGATTTCAAACTTTTGAAATCACATAAATTGAAGCCATCTTCATTTAACTATGTTGATGCTGCCTTCATTTCCATTCCAGGAAATTTTGGCTATTCCCCATTCAGAAGGGATTGCCTGCATCTGAAATAGGATGACAGAGGAATTACTCTCACTGATATTACCCTTCAGCAACATCCCAGTACTGAGAGACACTGCTAACTGCTATTGCCATAATGACTAGCAATCACGGCACAATTACTGAAATGAATTAAATTATTAATTTCAATAGCACCCCATGGAGCATTTATAAATTCCACCATCTGGGGAACATAAATATGGAGGTCCACATTCTAAACTTGGAGGCATGCTGCACAGTGCCAAGGGCTGCATCTTTGAAGGCAGTAAAGATTTTTCAAGATACTATATGCGGAGCAGCAAGCTGTGCATTTGAGAGAAAACTCTGTCCCTGTGTTTCTGTTAGCTTTACCACTAATTTAAGGCTCCCTTCTCCCTTATTTTTTAACCAGTTCTTATCAATAGACCCAAAGTATAAAAAGCTTAATTTACGGAGGGTTCAGAATGGGAAATAAAGTCCAGCTCTGTCTTGAACGCTTTAGCCATCCACCCCCTTTTGTCCACATTGAAATTTGCTTTTGCATTCCCCCAAAGAATTTTCTCTTATCGACTACCTTCAAATATGTAAATCTGTGTTAATAAATTCCTCATACTGAGACAGCTATTCTTGGATTTTGAATGTTTTCAAAATCTGGAAACTTCATGGTAATTGTCCCTGAAGCACAGGGAAAGAAGGGTCCTGGAGTTCTGTGTAACCTACTCTAATAAAAGAGATTTGGCTTTGCTTCCCTATGAGGAACCATTTGACCAGATGTTGGGGTTCAGTAAGTCTTCCCTGTTGCCATCTGTGACATCTGTCAGGGCTTGTGAGAGAGGGGCACTTCTGAAGAGCACATGTAAATGACTTCCATGGAACCCTGCAGGGGCACCACACACCAGCTTCTTCCTTCCATGGATTACCAGCCTAAAGCCAAGCAACAGCCCAGGCCTCAGTTGCTGAATCACAGTATCAAAATATCCACAATAACTAGGCTTCTACTGCATGGACTTGCTTAAGGTCAAGAAGAGAAATGCATAGCTCCCTGCAGTGTAAATAATTCTATAGTGTAAGAATTGTCGTGCAGCTCTTAATCTTCTTGTTCTTTGTGTATCCAGGACTCTGGTGCAATTTTTGTATCTTTACTAGCTGATGATGAAGACTGTTATTGTACAGCAGGGCTGTTCCTTTCAGACCTTATACATGGGTGTGTCTGATTAAATGTATTTCCAGCCCTGCAAATTAATGTAGGTCCTCAAGCCAGTGTGATATCTAGTTGAGATCGAGGTTACTCAATAGGTCTCCCCCTACCCTCCACTTGGCCACCAGTTGCTAAAGCTCACTGGCTATTTGGTTAAACATAGCTCTGGTACGTGAGATTAAGTGAAAAATTTTGAGGGTTGAGATGTTTCTAGCACCTGTCTTTTAGGTTGATTTCCTTCAATTCCCTGTGGAGTCGCACATCAAGATAGTTTGAGATGTGGTGGTCTGGACCGTAGATAACTGATGGTTTGTGCCTGATTAGAAATGTGTTTCTTCTTTCAGATGCCTTTCTTACAACTTACCCATTTTAGGACAAGAGAATAAATAGAACCCTGCCATCACAATGGATTTCACTGAAACTTCTGATCTTCATACCAAGGTCCTTGTCAGCAGCTTCCCTTTCCCTCGCTGGGTTGTGAACATAAGGATACATCAAATTTGAGGAGATGGACCTCCAGGGATTCCCATGCCCTGGGTTTATTAATGACAATGAAGGATTCTAAAATCAGTGATTTATGCAATTTAGCCTTGTCTACCCCAATCTCTGTGGGAGTTAGTAGACTGGAATAATTACAGACTAAATAGTGATGATAAGGAGGAAATGTACTGTAGTTGGAGTTAGTGGGCTGAGAAAACAAACGTTTGCAGTCTCAGGAGAATCTTTTTGCTGTTATAAAGGAGGAGAAGAGGAGAAGCAGAGACCTTGCCCTGATCTATATGAGTTAGTAGCTGGGAAAGACTACATAAAGTTATCACAGAAAACAAGAGGTGATAAACACAAAGACCCTTTGGCATTCTGCTCCCTGCTCAGCCTACCACGAAGCAACAGGAAGACAAACAGTCTGCCTTGTTTTTGAGGTGAAAATCCTGAACAGTCGCTGCTTTGCTGTCAGAGCCAACGCTGATGAGCCTGGAGGAACCAGTGTAACTTTGCTTTTGGAGCCTGAATCTGCTTCTGATGCAAACACAAAACTCTCGCCCAAAAGAATTGAGAAACTTCCTATTCTCAGGTGAGCTGGGTGTGTTCAAGGGGGAGCTAATTGTAACAACAGCTCTTGGTAATAGCAGGGCTTCTTTCCTCTCTGGTGTCAATGTAGCTCACCCTACACAACCAGCAGTTCTACATTTAAGAGCTGAATCCAACTGAGGCCCAGGTCAAGTGGTCTGCCCAAGGCCATGATAGAAGGCCCAGCTACACAGTGATCCCAGTAAGCCTGGCTTCCTGCCAGAGACAATGCCTCTCCTCCAGGTTCCTTGAATTGCTCTACCTAGATGCACACTGTCTGACACTACCCTACAGTGAGTAAAGGGAAAGAAGGATATGGGCATTTCTTTCTGAGATGAACACATAATGTGACATTAAAGGGGTTGAGAAGAAGAATGCCTGGGAAGATTCAAAAGTATGTTGGTTATGCCTTAAAGGACAAGTAATATAAAAGAGGAGGATGTTTTCTCACTTACTTCTTGAGAAATATCTAAACAGCCCTCACTCCAGGAAGGGAGATTGCCTGCCTGAGACCAGTTCTAAATTGACTCAGCACTTCCCCTTCAAGGGTAATTGCTTACCTAGGTGACATTCTTTTAGGTGAATTTTTCTTTATTATAAAATTTCATGGCCAATTTAATTGGCCCCTAGGGCCACAGGATAGAGAAACAATAAAGCTCTATGGAGAATTATTTAGGGAAATCATATTAAGCCAGAAAATTCACACATGGATCACTTCTAACATGGCCACCGGAAGGCATGCACAGTGCCATAACTTGGCAAACATCCAAACAAGGTCTTTGTAGGACTCACCAACAAAGAATGAAGTCTTCTCATAGCCTTCCTTCTTCCACTTGGATGTTTCCTAAATTTTTCATGAGAGAAGCAGCATCACATTGCTCTATTTTTTAGGGAGGCTTTGGAGGAGGCTTGGAAGAGACTGATCTCTGCTGAAGCTCTTCTGGCCTTAGGGCCCCTGCAGGTTGAGAGGTTCAGTGTCTAATAACCCTGCAATGGTCCCTAAGTGTTCAAGTGAAAGGAAGAATCGCACATCTTTCACCTTAAGCTTAGTGAGGAAGACATGTCGAAAGCTGAGACAGGCCGAAATCTCAATCTCTTGTGCCAAACAGTTAGTCAAGTTGTGAATGCAAAGGAAAAGTTCTTGAAGGAAATTACAAGTGTTGCTCCATTGAATGATAAGAAAGTGAAACGGCCTTATTGCTAATATGCAGAAAGTCTTAGTGGTCTGAAGAGAAGCTCAAACCAGCCACAATATTCCCTTAAGCCAAAGCCTCATCCAGAGCAAGGCCCTAACTCTTCAATTACATGAAGGCTGAGAAAGACAAGTTGCAGAAGAAAAGTGTGAAGGTAGCAGAAGTTGGTTCATGAGGTTTAAAGGAAGAAGCCATCTCCATAATAAAAAGTGTAAGATGAAGCAGCAAGATGATGGTTGGCATTTCTTTTAGCCATATTTTTAAATTAAGGTATGTACATTTTAGACATAATGCTATTGCACACATAATAGACTACAGTAGAATATAGATACAACTTTTATGTGCAGTGGGAAACCCAAAAATTTGTGTGGCTTGATTTATCGCAATATTCACTTTATTGTGGTGGTCTGGAAATGAACGCATAATATTTTGGATATATGCCTGTAATTAGACTGTAAGACCCTTTCCCCTTCCCCAGTCAACAAAATCACAGTTAATAGCTTTCAGAACAATGTTCTATGGAAACAAAAATCCAACAAAAGTCTTGTCCATCCACCATGGACCCTGTTTTGCTCTACTGGGACCACAGTCACCATGCAAAGTTGGTGGGAAACAATGCCTTCGGGGCATTTAACAGGTGATTGTGCATATTCCCCCAATAGTGGGGTGGAATCAGGATGCCACTTGGAGGAGCAGAGATAATAAGTGCCCTTTCAACATAGTAAGCATTCACCACCATGTGCCCCCACAGAGGCTCTTGAGCATCATTCCATCCAGCACCAGAGCACATTCTACTCCAGGCTTGGACACCAGACTCACTGATGGTAACATCAGTCGGTGGGGGTGAAAACAGAGGTGCTGCCTTCATTCCGTTATGATCAGCAAATGCACCACAAATCAACCCAAATTACTTATTCTCCCTCCCTGCTTAAAACTATTTTAGATCAAAATAGTTGTTAAACTTGACATTGAGAGAAATAAGACTCCTTCGAGGTGGCTATGCTGTTTTCTAAATTCTCTCACTCAACATGGTTCTAGCTTAAAGAGCAAAATCTTAAATTGAGCAGTAAAAATCACACGGGGTAACAGGGCACATGTTTCACATCCTCTTTTGCCAGCACCCTGCACACACACACACACACACACACACACACACACACACTTATTCTTCTATTTATTTTCCTCCACTATTCATATTCATTGGCATCATCCTTCCCTCCCACTGATGATCTACTCCATTGTCTTCTTGCCACACAATTCAATTCAAGACAATCGTTTCTTATCCACTGTGTGCCAGGCACTGAGCTTAGAGTCATCCGTTCTCAGAGTCATCTTGGATTCTGCTCTCTTGTGCACAGTATCTAATTGATCGCAAAATCCTATCAGTTCTGCCTCTGAAATATCACCCAAACATTACAAGGTCTCCTTCCTTATTGTTCTTCCATGGTTCTGTCCCCATCATTTTCTCACCCAGAAAATTGCAACAGCCTGTTGTGTCCCCCTGCCTCCAGCATCAATCCATTTCCAAGCTAAGTCAGACATAGATCTGATCATGAACTAAAGCAGAGACACTTCGATGGCTCCTCATTATCTACAGAATCCAGCCCCAACTTTAGATAAAATGACTTTTAAGGGACCCTGCAGAGTATGGCCCTTGACTACCTTTACAATTCCAAGTTTCCTGGACTCCTGCCCTATCCCTCTCGCCAGTGATAATTCTGGGTCTCACTATTGTATTCCTAATCTATCCCACTAGGTCTGGCACAAAGCAGGTATGCACTAAATCTACGTAAGTGCTATGTGGCATAGATGTATGGATGGATAGATGGCAGAGTGAGTATATTAGGTTCCTATTTGTGCTGTAACAAATTACCCTCAATTTAGCAGCTCAAAACAACATATATTCATTCTCTTAGACTTCTCGAGGTCAGAAGTCCAAAATGAGCCTTATGGAGGGAAAATCAAGGTGTAGGTGGTGCTGTGTTCCTTCTGGAGGAGGGGGAGGGGGTGTGGTTAGTGAAAAAAGAGAGTGGACAAGAAGACAGAATGTTATATGCCAAGCTAATGATTTGTAGTTTTATCTGAAATACATGGGAAATCATTAGGGAAGTCATCAGGTATAGGACATGATTCTGTTCTAGAGCAGCATATTGAATAGAACTTTGTGCAATGATAGAAATGTTTGCTGTCTGCACTGCTCAGCATAAAACTACTAGGCACATGGGCTACTGAGCACTTGAAATGTGGTTAGGGTGACTGAGGAACTGAATATTTAATTTTATCTAATTTTAATTAATGTAAGTTTAAATAACCATTTGTGGCGAGTGGCTGCTATATTGGACAGTGCAGTTCTATAAAGATCATTCTGGAGTGTAAATTGAAGGTGATTTGGAGATGCAGGAGACTGAAGATAGGGAGCCCAGAGGCCAACCACCCAAATGAAAAGTAATTACAACCTGAGTCCAAACAGAGATTGTAGTGTTGACAGTTGGTGAAAATACTAGAGAGAAATGTAAAAGATGTTATTGGGAGGACTTGATTGAATTTAGGGGTAGTCAAGCCTAGAACAAATCTGTTTCTCACTTGGGTGGCTGGAGGCAGGATGCTGCTATTCAGCAAGACAGGAACAATAGTAAAAGGAGCAAGGTTTAAGAGGTAAGATGATAAATTTAATTTGCTCATGGTCTTAATTTTGAGGTACCTATTAAAAAGAGACATTCCAAAACAAGTATGTCTAGAGCCCATGAGAGGGAGATCTGGGCTGAAGGAAAATATCAGCAAGTAGGTCATGGTTGAACACCTGGACGTGGATAGTTTCAACAAGGAGAAGTAGAGAGCATAGGAAGTAAGAAGCAAAAGACAGAACCACAGGAAGCACCGGTGTTTCAGGGACAGGTAAAGACTGAGAAGAATGAACTCATGAGCTCTGAGGAAAATTAGGAGAGAGTGGGGTCATGGACTCTGAAGGAAGGGAGAGACTCAAGGAAGAAATGGTCAGTTTTCTTGAAGGTCAAGTGAGAAAATGACTGAAAAATTGCCAAGACATCTTAAATTGGTGACTCAGCAAGAGCAGTTTCAGTAGAGTGGGAGTTGGGCATTCAGGGGATGGTGGAAGATAGAGAATTTTAAGAAATTGTGAGCAAGAAAGTAAAGGCACTAATTCTAGACCCCAAGTGTTCTCTTCTCTCAATGTGCTATAGAGAGAAAAGGTGAAGTAGATCAAGGGTAGGCATTTTTTTTGTTTTGTTTTGAGCTTTTTTTTAAGATGAGTGAGATTTGTGCCAATTTATAAGCTGCAAGAAAAGAAACCAAAGCTTGGGGGGAGCTAAAAATGCAGGAGAGAGAGGGAAAGAGGATGGATAAGGTTGCCAACTGCCCAAACCAAGCAGTCTAGCACTTTAATTTTCCATATGATAAAAGCAAACAAAACCAGATGTATAGATTCCATTTTCAAATCCCAATTGAAAAATAATTATATGTGCGCAAGTAGTGCAGTCTAATGTAAAATGTAAGCTATAATGTAGATTTCTATCAATATGCTTTCCCTATCAGCCTCTTTTTTTTGGTACACAAATTTAATTAAAGTGTGTCTGGTATTTCTGTCAAAACCTCTGACAAACCAGGGAATGATTGATGGAACAAAGTCCCTGAATCTCAGAGAATCGGCCACTTACCATTTGCTGAGCTGAGGCCAGAAAGGTTTTCTTTCCAGCTTCATAGGAGACTTTCTGTGGAGCATAGCAGTAAGAATATAAGCCCACAGCCCGCCCAGTCTCCTCAGGCTGCCCGTTGCTCCGCCACCACACAAATACACCTTCTCCCTGTGGTTGCATGAGGGATGGGACAGCACTGTTCCCACCTGGACTCATCTCCCACTTCAAATATGACATTTACAAGCTGGGCTTAGAGCTGTCCCCGAGAAAATGCCTCAGGCAGGACCAGGGGAACATAAAGAGAAAGAGGAGGAAGTCGGAAAGAGCAGAAGTGTAAGGGAGAAAGAGAAGAAGGAAATACAGAGATGCCTGTGAGAGTGAGTGTGAAAGTAACATTCATGAATACTCAGTGGCATCCAACAGTTCATTACCCATTGTAGATTTTGGTTCATGGAAGTACAGAAGGAAGAGGAAAAGAGGAGGGAGGGGAAGGAAGAGGAGGAGGCTGCAGAGGAGGAGAAAGAGCAGGAGGGAGGAGGAAAAGGGGGAGGGAGAAGAGTGGGAGGAAGGGAGAGGAGGCAGAGGAGGCCATTGCAACAACACTTTGTAGCTCTCTAAATTCTTTACATGTTCCCACATCATCAGTCCACATTTCCAGTCAAATGCTAGAGTTGAAAATCTGTTCAATGTTTATGTGACTCACATGGAAGCTTTCCTTCTCTTTATTTGCACTCACAATGGTGGCAGCCTGGCACTGTTTATTCATTAATGCCTCTAAGTCAATAATAAAGAAGACATGGGATTAGCAAATAGCAAAGCCAACATCTATTTCCCGTGTCTCCAAAGATGGGAGAACTTTCAAGATAGTCCATATCTCTTTCTCTTCACAGCTAAGCAATATGAAAGAAAACCAAATTTCCAACTGGGAGAGAATTTACAGATTACCTATGATTTTCAGATAAGGAAAATATGGTCTAGAAGTGCTAAATGAATTGCCCAAAGAAACACACTAGAGCTCAGGTCTCCCAATCCCCAGTCTAGTTCCCTCTCCACTTCCCTAGAGGTGTTCAAATTCTGATCCTTGGAGGTGTCATGGAGAAAGGGTAAGGCAGAGGAAGCTGAATCGAGTGGGCAGGCTGTGCTCCCCCACCCCTACCCCACTTCAACCACATTCAACCATAGTAATTCCTTTTCGTCCGAATCACACACACACACACATACACACATATAGATAGCTTTCCATTGAAATTTCTGTTCCTGAAACTAATATTAATAACCAATGCCTTAAACCATAGATGTATTTTATGTACAACAAGAAACCAGGCCCTGTTCTACAGATGCATTTTCAAACACAGAAGACTTTTTTTGATATGAATATAAATTGGAATTGATGAGGGACCTGACTGAATAATGAGAGAGGGTAGAAGGAAGAGTTAATTCAGGAAGATGCCATATAGAAGGTAGGCCTTTCACTGGAGAGTGAAGGAGGGTGGATCTCAAAGTTTCACAAGCAGCAGAATCACCTGGAGGGTGGTTAGAGCACAAATTGCTTGGGTGGGGGCTGGGTGAGAATTTGCATTTTTAACAGGTTTCTAGATGCTGCTGCTACTGGTAGACCAGAAACCACACTTTGAGAACTGCTGGTTAAGACAAAGAATGGGAGAAGGTTCTAGAGTGAGGTCGTCATGCCGTTTCAAACTGACCTTCTTATGTAAAGCAGGAAGGACTTCTCCCAGAGGCTGTATTATTCAATCACTGAAAATATATTTGGGACTTTTTAAGACATGGAAAAGTGCTTACCTTATAGTGTTGAGTAAAAAGGATATGAATTCAACAAGAAATAATAATAGGAAGAAACCTGAAAAGAAATGTGCTTATTATTTCTTCCCTGCTGCATAAAGTAGACTGATCTCTAGACATCATGCAGATATGATGGCTGGTAGTTGGAGTGTGAATAAATGCTTCTATCTATAGGTGTACCATTGCCACTCATTCATTTAAAAACCATTGATAAACACGAGTTTGGGGTGGAAATAAATCCTGATTTATATGTGTATGAACGATATGGGTACTCATTTCTCACGCAGATATTTCTAAATGCCTACCATGTGCCAGGCGCCATTCTAGACACTAGCGGAAGACAGACATTCATTTGTTTTCTCAAATAGGACACCATAGAGCTAACAGAAGTATGTGGAAAGTTCTATGGAAGAAGAACCATTTCGGTTGATAGATATTAAGCCCGTTTTGGACAATTTAAGGTTAGGTTGTTTGTGGGACATACATGGAGAGATGTCAAGTAGGAAGCTGGAGGGAATTCATGAGGGAATTCTGGGTTGGAAGTGTGGATTGAGAGTCCATAACTAATTATGGATATAAATGATTTCTCTGTGAACAAAGGTAAAGTGTGAGAAAAGGAATATCAGATAGAGGAGGAGTAGCCAGTAAAGAAGACTGAGAAGCTGAACTTGAGCTAATAGAAATGTAGATAAAATAATGTTTAAAATTAAAAGCAAGTTAATATGTCTCTTTCAAACAATAATGATTTATTTGCTCGAACTAAGAGCTCTTTAGTCATTTAGTCAATATGCCCTGTAAAAAGAGATATGTTGAATTACACATAACACCTCTTATATGTCCTAGTTAGAAACCAGCCTCACTCAGTATTTTCACATGGAATTCTGGTATACTGTTTGAGTAAAAAAATGATCATCCTTCCCAAACACAACTCAAAACCTTAGTTAATAATTATAGTTAGCTTTCAATCATTTAGTCATAGGCATATATAGTGTCGGTCATGTTCAATAACACGCCAATTTCTACCATTAGTCTAGTGGGCTTGCTGACTCGTGATATAAATGCACACTTAGACATGCAAACACATTCTCTTTTCCTCCTTCTTATTACCCTACCTCTTTTCCTTGGTTATCATTTAAGCTACAATTACAACACAGAGGGTGTCACATCCCAAGTGACAGTTGTCATGAGCTTTTTCAATTTTAAATGATAATCATTACTCAGTCCCTTGGGTTAATATTCAATTCAACATATATTTAATAAGCCCCATTGTTTATGCTGAAGCAATAGCGTATAAGTATATGGTCCCTGCACTCACTGAACTTGCTGAACAAGAAGTAAGCCTTTTTGGCCAGAGAAAGTGGATTTCTCTAGTTTAACACATACTTATTTATATATTTGAAAGTACATATATATATAAGACCTCACTTACATAAAATTTGCAGATACTGTTTTTATTACTTAATTCAGTGTCACTCTGGAAGCCCTTTTTGTTTCAATGTTTGCTATAAATTATTTTTTTAAAATATTTTTAAGTCTGATTTATGAGTAACCCATATATATGTCATATGATTCTGGGTAATCATTGTGCACAATATACCTGTGTACAAGCATATAAAGGAGGTCTTAGGATGATGTCACTAAATCCCCTTGATGTGGCTGCATCACCTTATATCAAGTTCTATTTTATAATTTGCTGTGATGAGAGTGCACCCCATAGACTTTCTCTGAAGGTAATATAAAAAAGGTTCTTGTGGGTAAGCAAATTTCAGGAAATTCATGCAATGGAATACTACCCAGCAATAAAAAGGAATTATCTACTACACACAACAGCATGGTGAATCTCAGAAACATTATGGTGAGTAAAAGAAGCCAAACACAAAAGAGTGCACTATATGATTCCATTTATATAACACTCTAATATTTCATATATAGTAATAAAAACAGATCAGTGGTTGCCAGGGGCCCGGGATAAGGGTGGGAATTCACCGGGAAAGGGTGCAAAAGAATTTTTTAGACAGTGGTAAAAATGTTCCAGATTTTCATTATGGTGATTATTGTGGGTATATATATTTGTCAAGACACATCAAATTGCACACTCAATATGGGTGCATTTATTGTATGTAAATTATACTTCAATAAATGATGGGAAAAAGATTTTGAAATACCATTAAAAATTACAAAAATGAAATATTACTAGGCAATAGAATTGAAAGAATTATTGGTACTAAACAACATAGATTATCTCAAATTCATTTGCTGAATGAAAGAAGACAGATCAAAAAGGTAAATCCCGTGTGATCCCATTTATATGACATTCTAGAAAAGGCAAAACTTAGAGGGATAAAGGACAGATCGGTGATTTTCTGTGGTAGGGGATGGAGGATTTGGCTATAAAGGGACAGCACAAAGGATCGTTTTGGGTTATTGAACTGTTCTGTATCTAGATTGTGGTGGTGCATCCACAAGTCCATGCATTGTCAAAACTGTAGAACTCTGCAGGCAAATAGTGAATTTTACTCTATGAAAATTAAAAATAAGTACAAATATTAAAATGAATGCTCTCTAATAGCCACTACTTTAAAGAATATTGCTTAAAATAAATCCACATTGTCACTTTATAGTGAAACAATTTCCTGCACTCACACGTACCACTCAAACCCACTTTCCTTTTTAGAACTGCCTTACAAAGTTATTTATTTGCTTGTAATTTATGCCAGGGGAATCCAGCTGACTTTTCCAAGATACAAGGGAAGGTGGCTGTTCAATCTTTTTAGCTTGAGGTGCTGCAGATTTCTACGTGTTAGTTAAGAGAATTCCCCCGAGACAGATGTATTACAGCACTTGGAGAACAATATTCACACCTACTGCTGAAGAGTGAAAAGAGATAGCTCAAGGTTCAATTCTGCGAAACAATTTAGTGGCTAAATGTGTTACTTAGGAATTAAATCCAAGAAGGTACTTGGAAAAAAACTATTAAAAATGGTGGGACACACCTCCCAAAGCGTATGGGTATTTAGATTTGTGCGCAAGTCTTGCATTCCAGCTTCAGCATGCATACTAGACTTCAAGTACACATCTCTTTATACACTCTATTAGCTCATGGCGATTACTTGCCGGTGATGATTGCTGGTGTTCACAGAACAGCATGCTGATGCATTTTTTCATACCATTGTATGTAACATGTTTTCTAATTCTTCTGCTCTATTCATCATATGACCCCAACGATGGGGGATTATGGTATTAACTCTCTACCCAGCATACATTCTTTACAGACTCTCACTAAATACTGTAAGCCTGCAGGAGAGATGAATAAAAGTGAAAGCATACCGTCTGGTCTTAAGCTGAGCACACAGAGGGTCGTGATCCAATTGGAAGGGAGGCAGAATTTTTAAAAAGAAAGAGGTTTGACCAAATTTTAATCCTTGTCATTTTCATTTCTCTTACCCTGTGGATTTGGGTGGTTTTATTTACACTGTCAGCTTGAGCCTAGGGATTGGAAATCAGGCTTTTATGGAGATTATTAAAAGTACATACAGTACACTCAAGGTTGGGCTAACTGGTATATGCTGCTAAAAATATGAATGTTTATGCCCTGGCATTAGATGCCACTGGTGTACATTTCATCCTCCTTAGAAGGTTATTCTTAGGAGTTGGATCTGCTGCAATGGTAATGAGATGCAGGCTGTCACGGAGTTTCTAATAGGTAGCAAATGACCGGGGATGGAGATGAATTAGCAATACTCAGATGAGAAGGTAGCTCTTTATACCATTAATTCTAATGCAAAGTAATTCCACCATCCTTCTCCTAAAGGAGAGGGCATGTAAATTGGGGGGAAGTAGGAGGTCAGAGCTAAAACCTCAAGGATTTATCGATGGGTTGGATGGGCTACAATGTCACCCACGTCTCTAGGCTGGGTTTTGTTTGGCCTAAGCTTCCCAGTTGCGTCACTGATGACTTTTTGTTGGGTAATGTCATATGGGCCTGGATTACAAAGATAAAGCTCTATACCTTAGTAACACTCTTTAAGATTTCAATAGATGAAAATAAAATTGTTTAGCAGATCTCAAAATACTAGAGCATTCATGCTTTAATGAGGCAGGTTTAGGATATCAAAGACATGGATGTACTACTTTACATAGTAGCTGACTATGCACGTCTTGTGCTCTTGCAAGGTTATGTATTATGAAAATCTATATAGGTTTAAGCAGGTTTTATAGAGAGGCATGAATCACAGCTCTACAAAGGATCACCAAGAAAAAACGGGGTATTTCAGGGACATATTTTCAACCATGGAAGCCAATGGCATTCCCACGCCTGCTGTGTGCCCTCCTTAGGTGCCACTGTTAGATCAAGAGTCATCACTATGCTGAGCTTTGAAGTGGACCCACCCTATGAATGTGGAGGAAGACAGGTGGCAGATAATAAAACAACTGACCAAGTATTTATTTCACTTGGAGCTCTTAAGTCCCTAGACCTGGACAATGATGTTCAGTTAAAGGACTGAGGGTCATATGTCTTTTCACAGCTTAGACCCCTTAAGTGTGAAAATGTGCTATACTACCATATACCCAGACCATAGAAGAGGGACCTTCAATGTCTTGAGTATTTGAAACTCTAATTTTGGACCACTTTTTCTACATCCTAACTTGTTCCTCATCTTCTTGGCTTCAGACCTGGTCATTTGTTTTCCCTTTTATAGCCCTGCCATATCTCCTGTCTCCAAACCAGCCACTCTCTGGCTAAAATATTTGGTTGCCTCTTAAACTTTGATCCAGATTCCTGTTCTCGCTGTACTGCTCTCATGCATGCACTGAGTAGGCAACCCCCACCTGGTCCAGCCTGCCCCATGGACCACTCTATCTCAGTGTGACTCCTCTTCCCCACTGTAGCTATTGGGCAATTTGATGTAATTATGAATTCCAAAAATATAATTGGATCATGCTTGTAAACTGATCTGTTAATCTGGGCATGATTAAGTTATGATTAGGGCATTGACTGGGCCACCTCAGTAGGGCATTGAGCCCCACCCCTTGGTGGGTGGGGGAATCGAATATAAAAGCAAGGCAAAGGACGGAGGGAGCAGTTTTTGAGTTGCAGTTCTGAAGTTGGAATTTTGATGTTGGAGAGAAGGCCCCAGGAGAAGAGAAGCAAGCCGTTCACCTGATAGTCTACAGCTGACCTTGTGGAGGAACCAGAGGAGCTAAGTCTGGAGAGAAACGCAGCCCCAGGAAGAGAGGAACCCAAGAAACCTGAACCCTGGCAAACGTTGGCAGCTGTCTTGCTCCAACAAGTGGCAATGGATTTTGGTGAGAGAAGAAACTTACACTTTATGGCATGGTAACTGTGGACTTCTACCCCAATAAATACCCTTTATAAAGACCAACCCATTTTTGGTATTTCACATTAGCTCCCCTTTGGCTAATTAATACACCCACCAAGAGTGATTTTCTCACCAGGTATACCCCAGTCCACAGGTAGATCTGTTTGAGGGAAACAGTCAACTGCCACCAGAAAGAGGCAAAATTTGTTCTTTAGTGTGATGGCATACAAACTGCTCTGACTCAGGGCCATACTACCCAATCCTACCTTTTAAAAAATAAAAATATATGTTATCGTGTTTATACTCTTTTAAAATCGGGTTTGACATGTTGTACTTGCTAGATTTGCATAGCCATTCTATAAGGCAGAAAATATAAATATGAGTATAGTGGTACTAATGAAATAAAGACAAGTTAAGTTCTCAGTGCTTAACCTAATATCCATATTCCCTTGGACTGATATCCTCTGGAGAACATGGATCAAATCCATGTGGCCACTCTGTATGGAGATTAATACATACTTTGGATGATATGATGAAGTTGATGATAATGATAAGAGTGAAAAATGTTTTTCATCTCCAACCATACAAATTGTTTTAGTTTGCTCAGGCTGCCGATGCAAAATACCAGAAATGGGTTGGCTTTTATAATGAGGATTTATTTATTAAGGTAAAAACTTACAGTTCTGAGGCTGTGAAAATGTCCAAATCAAGGCATCATCAGAGATGTTTTCTCATCAAAGGTTGGCTACTGGATCCTATACTCCTGCCACATGGTGAGGCAAAATGGTGGCTCTCCATCTGGGTCTCTGCCTTCTCTTCCAGACCACTTTCTCCCCGAGCTCAGCTCTGAGCAATCAAGCACATGACAGGACTCATTTCTTCAGCCTTGAGCTGCTCCGTGGGCTTAGCCTCTCGGGGGTCTTTTTCCGTGCCTCTGTGCTGCACTGATTCCAGCCTCCAACTTCTGGACCTCTCTCAGCGTCTCAAGGCTTCTTTGTTTCTCTATGACTGCAGGTGATCCTCTCACACGGCAGGGTCAAAATGGCGATTTCCTTTCTCTGTGTGTTTCTGCTTCCAGTTCTTAGTTTACATAAGACCTCAGCAATATAAATAAATAAATAAATAATATATTAAAAATAAATAAATAATAAAAAAATAATTTAAAAAAGAATTTATGTTTGGCTTTGGAATGAAAAAAAGCAAACATATTTCTGGTACTTTGCATCGGCAACCCTTTGGCAGACTAATACAAGGAATGAACAAATTTAAGGTGGAAATGCAACTATGAACTGTAATAGATATTATTATTCTAGTAATGGAAGAATTTGTAACATTGATATAAAGACAGTGGTAAACAGAGGTTCTGAGGGAATGTAGAGGGAAGAATAGGTGTAACATGGGGAATTTTTGGAACATTGGAATTATTCTGCTTGATATTGCAATGTGGATACAAGCCATTATATATTTTGTCAAAACCTGTAAAATTGGGTGGTGCAAAGTGTAAACTATAATGTGTACTACACAGCATGCTTAGTAGCAATGCTTCAATAGGTGTTCATCAAGTTTAACAAATGTACCACACTAATGATAGATATTGTTAATGGGGGAAAGTATATGAGAAGAAGGGTGGGGCAAATGGGGATCTTCTATATTTTCATTGTAACACTTATGTAATCTAAAACATCTTTTAAAATAAAGAAAAAAAAATCATCAGTGAAAAAAAAAAAAAAAGGACCTCAGCAAGAGGGTGGAGACACCCAACCTGGGTCTGGCCTCACTGATGTAGCTCAATCAAAGGCCCTAAAGCAATCTAATCAAGTGATCTAATCCAAAGGTCCTTTAACTGAATCAACTGCCATCAGAAGGCCCCACACCCACAGGAATGGATTAGTTCAAAGAACATGATCTTTTCTGAGATTCACAAAACTTCAAACCATCACACAAATCAATCTCATTTTCCCAAATTTCTTACCTGCATGCCTTCACACATATTGTTTCCTCTATTGAGAATGTCTTTCACCAGCACTGTTTGCCTAGAAAATCTCATTTATCCTTAAAACATGATACATAGGCTACCTCATTTGTGAGGTAACTGCCCCTACCCACCTCCAAACACAGTTAACTGGGTCATATATTAAGTGTCATACCTAAGATACTATTCTTTGTTTCATTATTTATCTATGTTTCTTCCACTAGATTATGGACAAGACCAGGACGAATATCTTATTCCTTTTAGCATTACAATATCTACCACTGCACTTAATACATTATAAATTCTCAAAAATCATTTTTTAAACCAAGTGTGATAAAGATGATAGTGATGAGGAGGAGGGAGAAGGGATGATCCCCTCTTTTAAGGAGAAATAAAAAGACTTTCAAGCTTTTAGAACTGATCTTCAATTTAGAATAATATTAGTGAAGGTAATCAAGGCAAGCTGCTATAAAACACAACTTCCAAACACTAGGATTACAGCCCAATACAAAGCTTTACTTACTCATGAACATCTGGTGTGATTTGGACAGCTTCCGCAGGTTCTCTTCCTTTAAGTGGTGACTCTGAGATCTGGGCTTCTACTGCGTG
>JAQZBX010025617.1:0-29431 GCA_029593785.1 Cabassous unicinctus
CCTCCTTGACCCTCCCCCCAGTTCCATGGACAGTGCAACCTCCACACACACCCTACCCCCTTCACAGACCAGCACCGCCTAATCCAATACCATCACTGGACCACTGTCATGCCCATCCACCGCACAACTACACCCTTCCACCTTATCATAGATTTTGCCCATATGGGCATTGGCTCAAAACCCTTTACTCCCTTACTGTCTCCCATAAACCTATCTTCCAGACTCTATCTAGCTCTGTGAGTTTGCTCAATTTGCTTAATTTTTATCAGTGAAGTCATGTAATATTTGTCCTTCAGTGCCTGGCTTGCTTCACTCAACTTAAGGCCTTCCAGGTTCATCCATGTTACCCCATGTGTTCATACTCATCCCTTCTTACAGCTGAGTAATATTCCATTGTGTGTATATACCACAATTTGCTTATCCATTCATCTGTTAATGGACATTTGGGTTGTTTCCAACTTTTGGCAATAGTGAATAAGGTTGCTATGAACATTGATGTGTATATATCTGTTCATGTCTCTGCTTTCAATGCATCTGGGTATATACCCAGTAGTGGGGTTGCTGGATCATACAGCAGTTCTATAGTGGAACTGCCAGACTTTCCTCCACAATGGCTGCACCATTCTGAATTCCCATCAGCAGTGGATAAGGGTTCCCATTCCTCCACATCCTCTCCAACACTTGTAGTCCTCTGCTTTTTTAATAGCCACCAGTCTAACGGTGTAAGATGATATCTCATTGTAGTTTTGATTGGCATTTCCCTAATGGCTAGTGATGTTGAGCATCTTTTCATGTGCTTTTTAGCCATTTGTATTTCTTCTTTGGAGAACTGTCTATTCAAATCACTTGCCAATTTTTTAAATGGGTTGTTTCGCTTTTTATTTTTGAGGTGTAGGATTTCTTTATATATGCTGGATATTAGGCTCCTATCAGATATATGATTGCCAAATATTTTCTCCCATTGAGTAGGATGCCTTTTCACTTTTTTGACAAACTCCTTTGAGGTGCAAAAGTTTTTAATTTTGAGGAGGTCTGATTTATCTATTTTTTTCATTCATTGCTTGTGCTTTCCGTGTAAAGTTTGTGAAACCATTTTCTAATACAAGAACTTCTATATGCTTCCCTACATAATCTTCCAAGATCTTTATGGTCTTGGCACTTATATTTAGATCTTTGATCCATCTTGAGTTAATTTTTGTATAAGGTGTAAGATGGTGTTCCTCTCTCAATCTTTTGAATATGGATATCCAGTTCTCCAAGCACCATTTGTTGAAGAGGCCATTCTCTCCCAGTTGAGTCAGCTTTGTTCCCTGTCTAATATCAGTTGATTGTATATGCGAGTATCTATATCAGAACTCTCAATTCGATTCTATTGGTCAGCATGTCTTTCCTTGTGTCAATACCATGCAGTTTTGACCACTGTAGATTTGTAGTATGTTTTAAAATCAGGTAGCGTGATTCCTCTGGTTTTGTTTTTCTTTTTAGTCTTTGGCTATTTGGGACCCCTTGCCCTTCCAAATAAATTTCATAGTTAAGTTTTCCAATTCAACAAAAATGGTGTGGTAATTTTATTGGGATTGCATTAAATCTATAAATCAGCTTGGGTGGGATAGACATCTTAAAGATGTTTAGTTTTCCTATCCATGAATAGAGACTATTCTTTCATTTATTTAGGTCTTTGATTTCCTTTAACAATGTTGTGTAGTGTTCTGTGTACAAAGCATTTACATTTTTAGTTAAATTTATTCCTAGATATTGATTCTTTTAGTTGTTATTGTAAATGAGTTTTTTTCTTCATTTACTTCTCAGATTGCTCATTATTGGTGTACAGAAGTGCTACTTATTTTTGCACATTGATCTTATAACCTGCCATTTTACTGAACTCATTTATAAGCTCTAGAAGCTTTGTTGTAGATTTCTCGGGGCTTTCGAGGTATAGGATCATGTCATCTGCAAATAGTGAAATTTTTACTTCTTCCTTTCCAATTTAGATGCCTTTTATGTCTTTTTCTTGCCTAAGTACTTGAGCAAGTATTTCTAACACAATGTAAAATAAGAGTGATGACAGTGGGCATCCTTGTCTTGTTCTAGATCGCAGAGGGAAAGCTTTCAGTTTTTAACAATTAAATATGATGTTAGCTGTGAGTTTTTCATATATACCTTTTATCATGTTGAGGAAGTTTCCTTCTATTCCTATCTTTTGAAGTGTTTTTATCAGGAAAAGGTGCTGTAATTTGTCGAGTGCTTTTTCTGCATCTATAGAGATTATCTTGTGATTTATTTTCTTTTGATCTCTTTATGTGGTATATTACATTGATTGATTTTCTTATGTTGAACCATCCTTGCACACCAGGGATAAAACCTACTTGGTCATGGTGTATAATTCATTTGATGTGTTGTTGAATACAATTAGGAAATATTTTGTTGAAGATTAAGCATCTAGGTTCATTAGAAAGATTGGTCAATAGTTTTTCTTTCTTGTGAAGTCTTTGTTTGGCTTTGATATTAGTGTAATGTTGGCATCATAGAATGAGTTAGGCCATGTTCCCTCCACTTCTATTTTTTGGAAGAGTTTAAGCAGGATTGGTGTTACTTCTTTCCAGAATGTTTGGTAGAAAAACTGTGAAACCATCTGGTCCTGGGCTGTTCTTAATTAGGAGGTTTTTCATGACTAATTCAATCTTGTTACTTGTGATTAGTCTGTAGAGTTAATAAGTTTCTTCTTTCATCAATGTAGGCTACTTGTGTGTTTCTAGGAATTTGTACATTTCCTCTAAATTTTCCATCTTGTTGGCATACAATTTTTAAGTGCTGATTTCCCCTTCCTTGTTTCTTATTTTATGTATTTGCATCTTCTCTCTCTTTCTTTGTTAGTCTAGCTAAGGGTTTGTCTTATTCTTCTCAAATAACCAGCTTTTGGTTTTGTTTATTTTTTCTAGTGTTTTCTTATTTTCAAGTTCATTTAGCTCTACTCTAATATTTGTTAATTTCCTTCTTTCTACTTTCTTTGGGGTTAGTTGGTTGTTCTTTTTCTATGTCCTCCAGGTGTGCAGTTAGGTCTTTAATTTTAGCTCTTTCTTCTTTTTTAATAGAGGCATTTATGGCTATGAATTTCCCTCTCAGTACAGCTTTTGCTGCATCCCATAGGTTTTGATACATTGTGTTGTCATTTTCATTCATTTCAAGATAGTTACTGATTTCTTTTGCAATTTCCTCCTTAATCCACTGATTGCCTAAGAGTGTGTTGTTTAACTTCCATATCTTCATGCCTAATCTGCTTCTCTGTCCCTGTTCCAGCTCCTTTCCATTGTGGACAGAGAATTTACTTTGTATAATTTCAATGTTTCTGAATTCATTGAGAGTTGTTCTATAGCATAGCATGTGGTATATCTGGGAGAATGATCCATGTGCACTCAAGAAGAATATATATCCCACTGTATTTTGGGTGTAATGTTCTGTATATTTCTATTAGATCCAGATCCTCTAATGTATTATTCAAGGTCTTTGCTTCTTTATTGATTCTCTGTTGATATGCTTTAATGGTGATAATGGTGTATTAAATTCCCCCACTAAAATCAGAGTGGCATCTATTTCTCCACTTAGTTTTTTCAATGTTTGCCTCATGTATTTTGAGATGCCCTCGTTAGGTGCATAAATGTTTATGATTGTTCTTTCTTCTTGATAGATTTCCCCTTTTATTAACATATAATGTCCTTGTCTCTTATAATAGTTTTGCATTTAAAGTCTAATTTGTCCAATATTAGTATAGCTACTCCCACTCTTTTTTTTTATTATTGTTTGCATGTAAAATTGTTTTCCAACCATTCACTTTTAGCTCCTTGCATCCCTGGGTCTAAGGTGAGTTTCTTGTAGACAGCATATAGATGGGTCATGTTTCCTTCTCCATTCTGCCAATCTATGTCCCTTGATTGGAGAGTTTAAGCCATTAACATTGAATGTTTTTACTGTCAAGGAATCACTTATATTAGCCATATTTTCTTTAGGTTTATGTATGTCATATGTTGTTTTTATTTCTCTTTTTGTCTTTTTAGTTGTTCTTACATTGCCCTTCAACTCTCTCTCTCTCCTGTTTTTTCCTTTCAACCTGCAGAACTCCTTTTGGTATTTCTTGATGGGCAGGTTTCTTATTGACAAACTCTCTTAATTTCTGTTTTTCTGTGGATATTTTGAACTCTTCCTCATTTTTGAATGTCACCTTTACGGATAGAGAACTCTTGGCTGAAAGTTTTTTTTCTTTTAGCACTTTAACTATGTCATACCACTGCCTTCTTGCTTCCATGGTTTCAGATGAGAAATCAGCACTTAATCTTATCAAACTTCCCTTGTATGTAATGGATCTCTTTTCTCTTGCTGCTTTCAGTATTCTCTCTTTGTCTTGAGCATTGAACAGTTTGACAAGTATATGTCTTGGAGTAGGCCTGTTCGTTTTTATACTGTTTTGGATGTGCTGTGCTTCCTGGATATGTATGTTCATGTCCCTCAACAGAGTTGGGAAATTTTCAGCTGTCATTTCCTCCAACACTCCTTCTACCACTTCCCTTCTCTTCTCCCACTGGTATGAGTATAATGTGTATGTTTATGCATTTCATGTTGTCATTCAAGTCCCTAAGTCTCTGCTTGATTTTTTTCTATCTTTTTATCTATCTGTACTACTATCTGTTTTCCACATCACTGATTCTTCCCTCTGCCTGTTCAAATCTGCTGTTATATGCTTCCAGTGTAGTTTTGATTTCTTGCATTGTGCCATTCATCACCATCATATCTGTTATCTTTTAATGTATTTTTACAGTTTCTTCAGTATGTTTTCCTAGTGTCTTCTTAATATCCTTAATCTCTTCCTTCACTTCATTAAGTTGATTCATGATATTTGTTTGCACATCTCTGATTAGTTGTTCCATGTTCTGCATCTCCTCCTGTTTTTTAGTTTGTTCATTGGACGGGGCCATGTCTTCCTGTTTCTTAGTATGATTTGTAATTTTTTGTTGGTGTCTAGACACCTGTTTATCTTGATGGGTTTTTTCAGTTGGTTAGTTTCTCTTTCTACTCTAGGCTTTTATTTTGTTGTTGTTTTTGTGTGTGTGGCAAGGTTTCACTTTGATAATTCATTCCTCTTATTCTATTTCCTTGCTGTTGTCTATGTTACCTTTACAAGAAAAATTAGGACTAGAGAAAAGGAAAGAAATAAGAAGAGGAAAAGAATAACAGTAATAACAATTTTTAAAAGGTAGAAGAGGAGCCATACAAGACCTAGGAAAATAATTAACATGAGTAAAAATCATAAGTACAGAGGAATAAGAATAAAAAAGTGGAATAGAAAAAATGAAATGAGAAACAAAATAGAGAAAAAAATATAGAATGAAATAAAAGGCAGGAATGATGAGAAGAGAGAAAAAGAAAAAAGAGAAAACAGAGGAAAGCAGAGTGATAGAGAAAGAGAAAAAAAAATTGAAGACAAAGCAAACTGAGGTGGAATGAAAGAAAAACAACAGAAATCAGAAGGTAGAAAAGTGAAGGGAAGAAAAGAAATAACATAGGTAGAAAAAATCAGTAAAAGGAAAAAAGGGGGGGGACGACACACAACAAACAAGAAACAAAACAGCAGCAACTGAAAAAAAAGAAAAACAAACCAACAGCAACCAAGGAAACATAGAAAAACAGCCTTCCCTCTTAGTCTCCTAAGGCGCTTCTCAGGCTGCCAGTTGTTCATCAGTCAGTCACCCTGCTGCCTGCTCTCTGCAAGTGATGTATCGGGTTTTAGTGAGTAAAATAATTTTTAAAAAGGAACCTTTAAACAACAACAAAAAAAAACAGATCCAAAAAGTCTAAAACATAAGGTATCAGCTGGTTGCCTGATAACCAAGTGGATCACTCTCTTGATCAAGCTGAGACTCAAACCAGGGGACTTGTGGCCTTGTATATGCATGGCAGGAATTCCTCCACTGAGCTCAATTGTCTCCTTCGGTAAGCTGGTCTTCAGAGAGCTATCTGCCCCCTTTCCCCAGGTGTTTTAGACTTATACCTAGAGTCTGCTGATTAGGCACCTGTCCCCGGCCCCTCTCTAATCTAGTTGCTTTCTCTCCCAGGGCTGCTAGACATGACAGCCTGCCTAAGGGGATCCCCCCTCCCCTCTCTCTGTCAGGTCAGGATCCCTTTTGAGATTCAAAGGGGACTCAGCTGGCCAAACTCACCGCAAAAAAAAAACACTTTCCACCCTCTGCCAGACCCCTCTTCCTCCCAGGAAACACCCCCTCCCTGTACCTTGGCAGCAGCGAGCCAGGGGCACTGGGGTTACTTGCCCTGAGGACGGGGTATATGTGCCATTTTCAGCCACAGGGGTGAACAACTCATAGTTTTCCTTTGGCTTCTTTATCTTTTCAGTACCCTCCTAGATGACTCAGAGCACCTTCCCGTTCTATATATATCCAAAGCAACTCCTATAAATAGGTCCCTACATTCTCTCTGCTTTTTTTGTAAGAGGGTCAGACTCTGCCTACCTACTTCAGTGCCATTTTCCTATCCATATACTCTTAAAACCCTCAACATATTCAGTAATAGTGATACAGATATCACAGTTAAATAAAATCTTTGGCTACATAACTAAACAAGTATTTCTTTATGACTCAGAATAATCTTAATCATTTTATCTTAGGACTTAATTTTAATGTTCTGTTTATGTGATTAATCTATAAAATTGGCTAAAGTAGTATGAAATGATTCATGAGACAATGGTTGAAAGGAACATGGGTGCCAAAAACTATATAACTTTAAAATATTTTATTAAATTGAGTGAGGCCTAGGTTGCTTCTCATATTTTCCTAGCCCTTTGGAAGCAGAAGAGAAGAAAGTTCTCAAAATTCATAAACCTTCTTATATCTACAGGTTTGGGAGTAATGCAAAAATAGGTAGAGATCCAGGTATAGAAAGCAAGTAGGCAGTTATCTGTGAGTTAGATTAGAAGGAGGGTCTGGGATAGAGAGATAAGTTGAGCATGGCAGGCCTATAGATGGCACATAAATATGAGACTGGATAAAATCATCAAGGAAGTGAACAAAGATTAAGAAGAAAAAAGCATCTTTAAGATAACTTTAAGAAACTGGAGACTGAGCAGGAGCAGACCCAAGTAAAGGAGAAAAACCAGGAAAGTGAAGCCTCTCTGAAACTAGATGCAGAAGACTATTCCCTTCCTTTTCAAGTAAAACAGCTGGTTACTGTCATGACTTTCAGTGCTCATTAGACAAGAAGAGACTTGCTCACATGCAGGAAGTTCAAAACTGCAGTGAAATGTTCATTGTATTAACTGAAATCCAAATCCTGGCTACGGGCAGATGGATATTTCTCATCTTCAGTGCATGATCAGGCTTTATCTCATCAAACTCTTTCCCTTCTCACAAAGTCGATCTGTTAGACTGAGCATAAGTTTCACTGAAGGAGTCCAATCCCTCATCACACATTTGTATTGAAAGGAAAGGAAAATAATTTTTCCACGTAGTTCTGCAGTTCCTCCAGGTGGTTTGCAGTGTGTCTTCAGACTTACTGATACCTTCCCATTCCCAGTCTTACACATGAAAGGAAAAAGTTCAGAATTTCCTTTTGCACTGTGGTCTTTCCAAATACTGGGTTTCCTTCTATAAACCCACTTTAAGTCAAAGCATTTTCTTTAAAATCATGTAGACACTTGTCCATCCAGTTCTTATAAGACATTTCTGCTAAGCAGGTTACATTCATCAGCTGCTTTCTCTTCAAAGCAGACAGAATATATGCTCTATTATTTTCTTGAAAGTTTTCCTGTAATTCACCTTGCACCCCAAACACCCTGTTGAGAAATCTTCCTATACTAAGCCACCGGATTACTCAATACAGCAGAATTATGCACTCTTTAGGTTTTCACATAATTTTTAAACATCCTCAATTGAACTGGTCTTTAATAACATTAACCAGTTTTGAAGCATCATCCAAGCCTGTTTTTTATTTATTATACAAAAGTTTTTGACAATAGCATCTTCCTGTGAAGAAGGTAATATGTTTACCAAACATCAGAATTTCACTTTAATTTTTGCAGTGAAAGGTGAACCATCTCACAGAACCAAGAATTGATGAGCCACCCTAAGTACAGGTCCTCCAAGACCATTTCCAGATATGAAGACAAAACGCTAACCAAACTCATTAGGGCTGTGGTATGTGTATATGTGTGTAGGAGTGAATGTATATGTTTACACAGTATTTTGACTACTCAAGTATGAGGTATAGATCCATATGTAGATAGCAAAAGCTAAGCACAGAAAGACACTGGTTTTCTAGTTGGTCTAATCTATTTGATAATGTGCCACAGTTTTCACTTTGTCCAGCAGATGGCAGGCTTACACTACTAATAGGTCAACTACATTCAGGATGCCTGAAATTTAGTCGATTCATATGATCCATAAATAGCAATCCTCTTTGGAGGAGCATAGTATAAAAGTATTCATATATTGAATTAAGTAAAATTATTTCATCCTAAGTATTGCTGCTATTTTACAAAAAGCTTTATTTTTGTTTAATTTGTATCAAACCTCTCTTGACTTTAACAATAAATAAAAAAAGAAATACCCATAGTTTAAAAAGTAAATAGCTCCAAAACATTACTTTAATCCTACCATAACCCTCCAGTCTTCAGGTCAGCAATCTACATCATTTATTTTTAGGAAACTCTGGCAAAATTGTTTCTATGCTACCATGAGTGCATAAGTCTTGGAAAATTTCAAGACACTTTCACCCACGTTTTACCTTCATAAGTCTCCTTAGAAGCAAATAATGTTTTAATCAAGAAAAAGCACCACAAGAAGGTTGCATACCTTGCTACTGATAATTTTAGGTAATTTTAAAATTTCCTTTTGCTACTATACCACAATTATAGATTTTCTTGTTAATGGATATTTTACTTGATTTCTACTTTACAAAAATGCTGCAATTCATACGTTGAGAATATTTAGTTGTGAACATATGCATATGAGTTTTTTCTTCAGTAAATATTTAAAAGTGACATTGCTGGTTCAAAGGTTAATTTCATTTTCTGCTTTAATACATATTCCAAATTTTTCTCTAGAACACATCTATCAATTAGTTGTATTAAATTTAATGTCACCTGTCATTATGGATTGAGTGGTGTCCCTCAAAAACATATGTTCAAGGCCTAATCCTAGTCATACAAATGTGACCTTATTTCGAAATAGGGTCTTTGCCAGTGCAGTTAATTAAGTACAAAGTGCTTTAGGGTGAGCCCTAAAACAATACGAAGGGAAGAACTGGACTCAATCAGACCCAGGGAAGAAGGTCATGTGGAAACTGAGGCAAAGAAACACACAAGGATTGCCAGACACGCAGAGCCAGGACAGGCAAGGAAGGAATCTCCCTTCCAGGTTTCCGAGGGAGCGTGGCCTTGCTAACGCTTGCGGTCAGACTTCCAGCCTCCCAAACCATGAGAAAATAAAGTTCGGTTGTTTTAGGCCACCTAGTTTGTGGTACGTTGTTACAGTGGCCTGAGGAAACTAAGACACTGCTATTAATAAAATTTGAAAAATTTTTCAATCAAGTAGCTTTATTTTAAGGAATGGTTCCTTGCTTCTAACCAAATACACCTGAAAGTCCAACACGTAAACTAAATAACACTGGGGCTGTTTTTGTCAAAGTCTAACTACTCTCACCCTTCTTGACTTCACTCCAACCCCTCTGGGATCTCTTAGCGTCTCAGAACATATATTTGAGAAACACTGAACTAAACCATGTTTCCTTTCTTTTTTTTTTTTTAAACAGGTACCTGGGATTGAACCCAGGACTTCATACATGGGAAGCAGGCACCCAACCACTGAGCTACATCTGCTCCCCAACTAAACCATGTTTCTTGAAACTTGCTATTTGGGAAAATTAAAAACAAACAAACAACAACCAAAAAAGCAATAAAACAATTGAAAATTTCCTTAGGTGAAAAATCTTCAAAGAGGACTTTCGTTTGCAAAATATCTACCCTCAATAACAGTATGAAACAGAAAGAGTGTAACACAGAAGCTTTCAGTAAATCTATTGTGTAACTTCATGGTGTTATCCAAACTAGATTTACCAGGAAACTATGCAAGGAATGTATGCGCATTTGCAACAAACGTGTGCATTTGCAAATGGTAATACGGCCTACCATGGTGGAAAGAGAAGATTTCAGGTTATTCTTTCTCAGTCTTCCACAACTTCATCCGATGGACAAACTGCTCCTGGGAATCATTAGTCACTTCCTCCTGCTCCCCCATCCCCAAAAGTAACTGATCCAGAATGTCTTCTGTCCTGCTCTCCATTCTATTCATCATTAAAAAGAGAAGGGCAAAATTTTCCAGTGTGAGGAACACAGACTCTGGAATCACACCCTGTTGTCGACTCTAACTGGTGCATCTTAGGCAAATTACTTCTATATCCATAAATACCCCCCCTGTACAAAGAAGACAATAATAGTGTCTATCTCTTAGGCTAAATGGCTTAATATATGTTTAAACTCTTAGAAAAGTGAGTGACACCTTGCTTGATGACTATTTGGTGCTATGTAAATGTTAAATTCATGTGACATGGTTTAGTATTTTTAAATATATGTATGGTGTCATACTAGATACATTAGTCTGTTACTTGTGAAACAGGATACATGCAAAGAAATTAAAATGAAGCATGTTCCACTATTTCTGCAATATTCAGTTAATTTTTTTTAAATTCTTTAAAGATTTTTAACTTACTATAAGTTTGTTACTAACAGATTTGGGTGAGATATAGCACCACGTATTTTAGATAATGGTATCATTCTTTTTTTTACTTTTCACATATTGGCAAATCGGTAAGCAATTTATGCAGATGAGACTTAGAAACTGCATAAAGTATATATTTCCAAATGAGAGAATTAGTTATTGAAAAGGAAAGCAGAATTAAGATGATAAATCACTTTAAAACTGAATGTCTGAATTTTCTCATCCATAAAAATAGGGTAGAGCAAGTGATGTATATTTTCCCTTCCAGCTCTGAAACTTTATTTCAGTGCCTAATTGAAGGTCAAAATAATTATAATCACAATATTTACAAGTCTTTCCCCTAGTAGAAGTATATTTTATGTAAAGTATATGCACTTTCTGTGCATATACTTTTGGTAAAGATATTCAAATATTTAAGTTAACATTTGTGCTAGTTTGTGGTATGATAAACATAAATGAAACCTTAAAATGGCAATATGAGAGGCTCTTCTGGGGCAGAAAGAGATTGTCAGTGGACATGACTGGGGTTGATGTGCCTCTTAGGGAACCTAGTATCAAACCCCCCTTGTCCACAGCCTCAGGGGTGCAGAGGGGAGCAGGGGGAGCAGGACAAGGCAAAAGAGTCCAAGATAGTCTGAGAAACAAGCTGTAAATACATGGAGACATGAAAACATCTCAGCTAAGGTTTGGCTTCCCAGCCACATGCAAGCCCAGTTTAAGTGGAGGAATATTTCTAGATGGGTTGACATGGAGCAATGTAAAAAAGAGCCAGAAATTTTTACTTGCTGGAGGAACGGGGTGGGGAAAATTTTAAATTGTTGAGAGGACCTGTAGATTGGGAAAGACCACCAGTGTTTGGAGGAAGCTTCAGAGAATGGGAACCTAAAGATTTCAGTGGGGGAAAGGGGTTTAAAGTATCCACAGGAAAGTATGATTGCCCCTCCCCACAAAGGAGTCCCCAGGACCGGATTATATCAGCCTCACTTCAACAGAATCCAGAGAGAACAACAAGGATTTATTGACTATTTGATCTTAAGAAAGTCATGGTTAAATTTTAGCTAGTTTAGTAATATAATTGAGAATAAGGTCAAATTGTATAACCCCAATTTAAGATTTGGCTGTATTATTATATAGTTTTAAAAAGAAACTTGGCCTTAGCTTTTGGGTAGGAGAAAGCAGTTTTTTCAGGCCATTCTTCCCAAAGAGAATAAATAGAATAGGTGAATAAAGTACAAAAACCCTAGTGTTGATATATCAGATTACTGGGGAAGGAGCAAGAACTCAAGGATATGTCATGGACCTGAATTTTGTATAGCTAAAACCTCACCTGGATAGAGGAAGAAGCGAGGGAAGACACCAAAACTTCCTGCCCACCTGCCTCTTCCTTCAGAAAATGGTTTCCCTTCACTATGGCCAAGCCCCTTCATTACTACTCTTCTGCCCTGTGGAAAAATTATTTTTTTCTAGGTCAGCCTCCCCACTTGGTGAGGTTTCTGAGCTACATCAAGGCAGAGACCCTATCACTTTTACTTTGAATCCCAAGCACTTAGCGTAGAGCCTATCACAAAGAAACAGGACACATGCGACAAATTAGGAGGCCAAATGGAGGGCATACAAAGAAGTTATTAGGAAAGGGTTGCAAGATATAAAACAGCCCAGAGATTTGGGGGGCAAGGAATGGACTTTGTGTTTATTTCCACTTCCATTGAAAACCAAGATTCCTAGACCATCCCAATCTCAAATATTCCCTCCCTCTGTCACCTAGAATACTCTGGGTCTTAGTAGACCACATGGCTCAGAAGAGATGATCCCCATGCCCTCCACAGTCCCTCAGGCTAGGCTCCCCTTCACAGCAGGAGCCCCTACCCGAGCCCCACACAAGAAGCCCACTTTTGAAGGCATCATCAAGGTCTTCCTACCCAATGGCAATTAGGTCATGAATGGCTCAGGTATGGACCCACACATGGTAGATGTCTTCAGTTGGGCTCCAGAACTTCTTGTGGTAGTAGTGAAATGTGTAAGAAGGGAAGCAGAGGCAGTCAGAGGCCTGGGGGTGGAAAACCAGATCCCAGGAGTCCACCTTAACAGTTCCATTGACTGGGCTCACCCCAAACCCAGTGAGGATCTCAGATATAAACACGATCTCAGAGCTCTCTGGGAGAAGTTCTAGAAAAACATTGAGCTGAAGGTCGGTCTTGCCCTATGAGGATAAAACTGTTGTTCCAAGAAGTTTCTTCATTCAAGCCAGAGAGGAGAAAGTAAGAGTAGACTTAAATTACAGCAGGACAGATAGAAGTTGGTATTGAAGGAGTCAATTCCATGATTCTTAATTGAGGGATTTTTAAAAAAAAATGTATGTTAGATGTGTGTATTTCATCTCCCTCCCCCAACCTCCCTCAGGAGCAATTTGTCGGTTCCTGGCCTGGTCTAAAGGCTGGGAATCTAGGTTTGAACCAGGAAAGGACTGCTGGGGAATAATGTATCCAAAGGAGCTTTAGGCAGTTTCATGTGATTGGAGTGAAAAATTGACAACTTCAGGTGGCACAAACACATGGCCTGTTTCTCCTGAAACCTTTTCTTGAAATTTGCATCTGTATAAAGTCTAGACTAAACAGCTAAGCTTAAAATCTCTGAAAATCAGAATAGAATTTCACTCAATTTCTCCATGCTCAGAAAACAAATATCTGCCACAGGAAGGGGTTTAGAAAAACTTACCAGGTGAGAGTTGAACATCCTGGTAGGAAAGGTGACCCACAGGTCGTCATTCCCTCGGCATTTCCTGAGAGTGGCTAGATACCAAGATGCCGGAATTAAATGCGGGATGAGTTGGAAATCAGCAGAGCTTTTGGCTGTCACAGAGGAGGAGGGACCTCAAGCAAGTGGTCAGTCTCCCTCTTCACACATTTGCTGAATTCAGAAGCTTCCTGGAGCAAAGAGGTTGAGTCTTTAAGGAATAAGGCTCTGAAAATCAGAGTGGAATTTCCTGCAGTCTGTCAGTGTTGAGGCCTGGATGACTTAGATTATTTATTTATTTATTTATTTATTTTAAATAGTTAAAATAAATACGATTAATATGTTCAAGAAAGAGAGACAGAGAAAAAACTAGATAAGAGGATGGAGGATTTTACCAGAGGATTGAGATTCTTAAAAGTATCAAATTGTGAAAAGATTTATGAAATTGAAATATAAAATATTTGAAATTGAGAAATTAATAGATGGTTTTAACTAATGATTGGGCACTGTGGAATTCAGGATTAATTAAAAGGGAAAGGTTGTCAAAAGAAAATATCAAAACTGAAATACAGATAGAAGAAACAATACGTAAAATAGACAAAAGATGAGACATGGATCACTCTCAAAAGTTAAACATGCATGCAATTGAAACCCCGAAATAAGAGGGAATGGAACAGAAAAATAGTTGAAAAATGAATCAAGAATTATCAACAACAAATTAATAACATCAATCCACATAGTCAGAAAAGGTCTGAGAATTCCAGGCAGGAAAAATTCCAAGAACTGCATTTCTAGGACTACAAAAAGAAAAAGAGAAAATAATAAAAGAAAAGTACAACCATGACAAAGATAAAACCCTAAAAGCAATTAGACACTAAAAATAGAATGAAACCTATACATTCTATGAATCAATATTAACTCAGACTGTTTACATTACAAAAGAAATGATATATACCAGAAGAAAAAGATATGATTTACAATGCTGAAAGAAAATAATTGCCAACCTAGAATTCTATACCTAATGCCTTCTTCTAAAATGATGAGAAATAACTACATATTCAAACAAACATCTGAGGCATTTCATCACCAGCATCACAGAACAACACTTACTAAAGGGAATTCCACAGGCAGAAGGAAAATGAATCCAGATGGAAGCACAAAAATTCCAGGAGGAATAACTAGGACTGTTAAAGTAACTAGATAGTATATATATATATATATATGCATATATGTCTATACATGCACACATATATGTATCCATGTATGTATGTATATATATCAAAAATGTTCATAATTGTATACTTTGAAACATAAAATAAATGTTATATGTACATGTTAATTATATTTAAAATTAAATATGACAAAATAATCAGGAAGATGCCAAAAAAGGTTAAAATGGCCATGAGTTCCATCATTATGAGAAAATGGTTATGGTAATTACAAAGTATTAAAGTCTAATACAAAGTATTAGACTATAATAAGTCAAGGATTAATGTTGTAATCTCTAGAGTAATTACAAAATAATGGTATATGTATGTGTGTGTGTTTGTATAAATAAATATATATAGCAAGTTAATAGAGGGAAATAGAATAATTTTTAAAATATTTGGTTAATCAAGAATAAAACAGGAAGCAAAATAAAAGAATCATAAAACTGAAAGTAAAAGCAACAACTAAATATACATTTTCTGTTTTCAGAACTATGTTTTTTAGTGAGAGGTTAATAAAATAATTTTTAAATTTTCTGAAAAGATTCTTTTGCTAAAATTTTCTATGGCAAAGAGCTTACAATTAAATTGAAATAATTAGTTGAATGTTTATTAATCTTGATAATTCTTTTTAGTTCCAATGATAGCAGCTTTTCATGCCAAAATTGGGCCACTATTTTTCCTGTTATGGTTCACTACTGAAAAGCAGTGCATTTCTTGATATCTCTTATAGCAAGTTCTATCATTTGCACTGCAGCATGACCTAAACCAGTAAGGTTTTCCATTTGTTTTACTAATAAGACATAGTGGTGGCATGTTCTCGGATTTCATCTGACAAATAAGCTTAGGGAGAACAGTAGTAGAACAAAGAGTCAATACTATTTTTCTTGCTTATTAGTAGCTTCCAAACATCTCTGGGTGCAAATACAAAGTAAACTGCAAACTATTCAAATACCTGTAATTGCTTTTGTGAGGCTATTCAAGTAACAGCAGTAGGAACTACGGCTTTCATTTGGCCACTGTGATTGCAACTGTATATGGCTGGAAACCACAGAATAAATAACTGCTGGACTTGGTTTTGTAAAATTAAGGACAAGAGAGAGTACCTCCTTTCCAAAAGTGCTGTGTTTTTCCTACTATCACTATTTTTCTATGTAAATTAGCCCATTGGCCCAGTGGAAGGTTAAGACCTGACCAATATGATACAGTTAGGAACTTTTTATACAGCCATGTAAAGTAAAAGGAAAAACAGTCTTATTTCTATATAAAGAGTATACATGAAAACTCAGAAGGATGTACCTTGTCTCAGAACTTATGTCCTCTGCAGATAACAGGCTGGGTGTATTTGGTTTGTATAATATTTGCTTTTTATTATTTTAGTACTGTTTAAAGTAGAAATTGAGTGCAAGCACCTAACGTTATTTTTTTTTATATAAATTAGGAAACAATAGTTTTAACATTTAACAAAACGTAAATTAGGTATAACTTACCGTTTTGTAAAAAGAGTCTATTTTAATGTCTGTGAAAAGTGTTGTAAATTGAATTTCTACCCCAGTTTAGCTATGCTCTTACTCTTAATCCATACCCTGTTGGTGTGAACCCATTATAATTAGGATCTTTTGAAGATGTTATTTTTAGTTAAGGCATGGTCCAACTGAATGAGGCTGGGTCTTATTCCACTTACTAGAGGCCTCATAAGGGAGAAAGAAACCGGAAGCCAGAGTTACCCAGGGAGGGGCCAGCAAACAGAAGTCAGCAGAACCAGGAGAAGAGAAAGGAGAGGGCCTCGCCATGTGGTGGTCGGCAGAGAAGCAAGCCAAGGGACTCCAAGAATTGCAGCAGCCAACAGCAGAACTTTACAGATTTGGGCGAGAAAGTATTGCCTTGCTGATGCCCCAATTTGGGGCCTTTCCTAGCATCAAAACCCTGAGCCAATAAAGTCTCAATGATTAAGCCGAGCCATTCTATGGTATTTGCCATAGCAGACTGGAAATCTAAGGAAAAAGGTAAGTGTTACTATTTAGGGCTTTTAAAATTTTTCCATTAAGCTGTTAGTTTCGTTACACAGAAAGAAATGCTTACATTAATTTAATATTTGAAAAAAACTTGGTCTTTAAAACATTAGTCTATTTACTTGATAGAAAATCATGCAAGATATTAATCTTAAATTACTTTTATGTAATTAAATGTCATCTTAACAAAACAAATATATTTAAATCAAAGATTACTTTTTTTTCTTTTTAATGTCTGACCACATGAGCACCGTAGCTAATTGCCTGAATAACATTCAGAGAGCCTTAGGGAAAATTAGTTAATTTTGTGTGCCCATATAGTTAGCATAGATAACAAGTTTAACTGCTGATTAAAAAATTTTTCTTTCCTAAACAACCCTTTACAAGCTGGATTATTTTGTTTGCTTTTTTTAAAAAAGCATATGTAAGCAATTTTTTAAGGAATTTTTTTATTCTTACAATATTATAAGCTTTCAAAGTACAGCTGCAGCACTCTATTGTAGATGTAAAATTATTTCTTCTTGGGGAGGATAGAGAATAAATCATTAGGTTTATTTAACAACTCTGCAATTCGCCATTCAATTTGGATAATTTTTTACACTTACCATATTCAGGATTTAATTCAGCAAAATACTCATTTTGACTCTTTCCCCTTGCTCAATCAAGAAGCCCAGTTTTCCAATACCACTGCTTATATATAGTGACGAAGATTCCTATTTAAATAGAATTAAGTGTTAGAAAATTTAAGTAACCAAAGCAAATGAGAGGATAAGTCATTTCAAATTATTATGACTCAGTCCTAGTCAAGTAATTCCCATTGAACGCCTTCATTCCTTGCTGCTAGACAAGGTTATGGCTACTTAAATCCCTATGGTTTTTGTTTAGGATCATTAAGACGTTCTTTAGTTAGCAGTTTTCATACTTGGGGATATGACCTCTTTGCAAGTTCTGGTTAGTTAGGATATGGAGGGAATCGTCTTTCCCCTTTGGTTTTCCTTCTTCTTACACTTTGTTCAGGTGACCACATATGTAAGCAAATATGATATCTTCCTTTCGTATAGAGAATTAAGCAGAACTGGAGGTGTCCCCACACAGGAGGTGGTTCTCCAGCTTTTTTCTTATCATTTCCCTTGTCTTAGTATCTCTCATTTATCTTAAATGGAGATTGAGTTTAAAAACTTTGAACCCACTTGAGAAAACATCTGGGATAGTGACCTAGGACTGCTCTGCTCTGTGCAGTGGGGCAAATACCCCTTCTTTTCTGTCTTGTTTATGTCTCCTGGCATTGGTTAGTATGATCCTTCTCCCTTCTGAGTAACAACATTCAACAGCTTTGAGTGCCTTTCCGTTCCTGGCAGCCAAACACGCCCTGACAGTGACAATGCTTGTTATGGAAAAATTAGAAAATCCAGGGAAGCAAGGGGAGCAAAATGAAGATCTCCTGAATCTTCACTGCTCAGCATCAACTACTATTTGTATTTGCTATATTTTCTTCCAGAATTTTATATTCATGCAAATAAATAAATAGAAATCACTCCCCCACACAAGTAAAATAAAATAAAAAAAGAAGATTCAATAGCTTATTTTTAGCATCACATGGGAGATAGAAATCCTCGACCTTTGGCTGGTCTTAATTTGATGTTACTGGGACTTACCTGGCAGACAGTAAAAAGAGATAGCCATTTGATGTGGTACAGCCTAATCTCCTCTAGCTCTTCTCACTAGAGTATAAAACCTCTTATGGTTTTCCCTTTGAGTTCTAAATCATTTGAGAAAGAAATGCAAGAGTCATGTAGAGTTTAAAACACCGGCCTGGTTGCTGTTGAAGATGAATTAGAGAACTCGTATCCAGAGCCGAAATCAGCTTCTTCAGCTTCTGACTCCCTGCCATCTCAACTGACCTTACTCAATGAAAGAACCAGCTAGTTTTAAAGTGTCCCTTAGCTTCTTTTTGAGCTTAAGTTTCCCTAGAGGAGTTGATGGAGAGGAGTGTTTGGTCAAGAAGATTTAAAGATATTAATGGGGCCAATGCCTAAATATCATCTATTGCTATTATCTCCATATTAACACAAATCATTAATAGCCATTTTGTTTTTAACATATATTAGTGCATTTTTACAGAAAATATTCTAAATAATTGATTTCATGTAAATTCCTGGATGGACACATCTGCCCCTGCATTTTCCTAGATCCTTGGAAATTTTCTAAGTAATGAAAAAGCATACTTACTAAAGAGAGAAATTTACAAATTAAATTAAGAAAGCATAAAGCTTACTACATATATCCAAAACTATGGAGGAATATTGTGCATGTGCACTAAAATTTCCTGAATAGTCTCAGTCTTTATAAAACATTCATTTTAGCATTTAATTTTCCTATGTTTGGGTATTCATGCAAAGTGGGTGGTGACAGTGGGTTTTTTTAAAGTCAATATATAATAAAGCAAAAATCCCTTTTAGACAAAATTACCCTTGGAAGCCTATTAAACCACCCAAACTGCACATCATAAAATACAGCATCTAGCAATAATTCCATGTACCATGCAGCCAAGTTTTCTCCAAAACAGATTGTTATTTCTTTAATTAGGTTCCAAATGATATAGTTGACTTGGGTTGAAAGGACATATTATACATGTAAAGATATATTTTTCACAATAACTGAACATAGAGCAATACTCACATAATAAAAGACAGAAAAGAAAGGAAATCTTCTGATGTATACTGTATTCATTTAACCATTTTACTATTACTCTGGGGCATGATGAATGTGAATAATTCAGAGTATTTAAATCTCTTTCACACACACATACATACAGTTGGCTTCTGGTAAACGAAGGTATATATAATGTAACTGCACTGTTTGTCTTCCCCAGCCTGGGATACAAGACCTCAGGATGCAAATGTGAGGGTTTTTTTGGTTTTGGTTTTGGTTTTGGTTTTGGTTTGTTTTGTTTTGGCCTTTTTACATGCTTAGAGTACACAGCCAGTACTCAACCACATGGTTTTGCTTTCATCAGGCTCATGTTGGGTGAATTTTTAACCAAAGTATACAGCTTACTTCTTTCTTATTGCTAACTAAACTGCAATTTACGGAGAAATTTATAAATATGTAGGATATCTCTTTCAGATATTTTCCAACTGAACTGCTAACTTTTCTTCACTCTTTTGGACTAGAGGTAGAATTATTACAAATACCAGAGATGCAGATATTGTAGAATTCTTGCTGGAATATGTCTAGTCTTCCTTTGACCTGATGCTCTCTTGCTATTGGAAGTGTTGGTGAATTTCCACCAGAGAAGATAATGATTTCTGAAGACAACCACGCAACTTTTTTTCTGTTCACAAATGGCACTTGATGGGACACCTGTGATTTTCTTCCCTTCTTCTCTGGTCAGTCATCCAATACCCTCCTAAATAAATTCTTCTCTGGGCTTGCCTTTCCATGTGGCACGTTATTAAAGCACAGCCACATTTTATGAAGCGTCTCTAGTGAACATTTTTCACAGTGCATTCATGCATGTTTTGGTGCTGAAGAGGGGTTCCCTTTTTTGACTATCAGAAGTGAATAAGTCAGAGAAAAATATTACTTTTTAAATTTGTTTGGCACAAATTATGGCTTTGAAATCTTAGAGAAGTAGACTCTATCTTTTGTCACAAAATAGGAACTTTCTTATAATTTATCTCTTGTGGTGTGTACATAGGGGCTTATATGGGAAGCTTACTTCTCATATATTACCTTTTCCACTAATATAATAGTACTAGAATTTGAAATAATTCCATTAATCTTCTTTTTCTTCTGCTTTCAAGTAAATTAATGTTTGAAATGAAGATTCTTTCCATAACTTCTTTGGCCCTTGGGTCTCTGTAAATATATCCACATCTATTGTTAAGTAGCTTAAATAACTATTAAAGAGAAAAATAACTGATATCCATGATGTCAAAGAACTCATATTAAAACTCAGTATCATTTTGTTTTACTAATTCAACTTTAAAACTTCATAATATATTTTGGGTGCAATATTAACAGATTAACAGGGTAAACTTAGACCACTGCATTTATTAAAATAAAATAATAATTGTTAGAAAAACTGCGCATAATAGCATATTACTTTCAATCATACAATTCATTGTAGTCACAAATGTTACAATTAACCTAATAATGTCTACTATCTATTATAACCTTTGTGCCAAATACTGTACACTGACATTATGTTGAATTTTTAACTTAGTCTCTTACCAGTTCATTAAAAATGGATTTTTTTTGATGAATAAGTATATACATTTCTCAATTAAATGTACTGGATACATACAATATTTTTTTTTAATCAAACAATATGTTAAACAATATATTTGGTTCCTAGTAACTCATTCATACAATATTTGTCCTTTTGTGTCTGGCTTGCTTCGCTCAACATAATGTCCTCCAGGTTCATCAATGTTGTCATATGCTTTACAACTGAATCTCTTCTTACAGCTGCATAATATTCCATCATGTGACTAGACCACAGTTTGTTTATCCATTGTCTGTTAATGGACACCTGGGTTGTTTCCAGCTTTTGGCAATGGTGAATAATGTTGCTATGAACATGTCTGTTCATGTCACTGCTCTCAGTTCTTCTGGGTATATACCCAGTAGTGGTATTGCTGGGTCACGTGGCAAGTCTATATTCAACTTCTTTAGGAACTGCCAAACAGTCCTCCATAGTGGCTGTACCATTCTGCATTCCCACCAACAGTGAAGAAGTGTTCCTATCTCTCCACATCCTCTCCAACATTTGTAGTTCTCTGTCTTTTTAATAGTGGCCATTCTGTTAGGTGTGAAATGATACCTCATTGTAGTTTTGATTTGCATTTCCCTAATCATGAGTGATGTTGAGCATTTCTTCATGTGTTTTTTGGCCATTTGTTAAAAATGTATTTTTAATCAAAATTAAGTGGTTACACTACTAGTTACACCGGTGATTTAATGATGCTTCTGTTGCATGTATATTATTTCATATACGTGACATATATATGTAAGTGAACTTGAAATTCCAGATTAACCACCATTTCAAAGTATTGCATTCTATTTCTACCACTACTACTACTACTAATACCAGTACTATCTGTGAATTCCTTGAAGGCAGTGAATCTGATTCCTCACTATACTCCCTGAAACACATGTTACCTTGAAGCTACTTGGTATTTAACAATAACAGTCACAAAATGATTTGGGGTAAGGCAGGCCTAAGGATCACAAGTCCTAAGCTTTACTAGCCTGAGAGTTTTTCAAAAAACAGTCACTCAACAACACACTTGTAGATTGTACTTGACAATGGATTCTGTTTATCATCAGTAGATAAATGTCCGTATATTTATGGAAGGTTGTCACAAACTCTTTTGATGCTCTAATGAAGTCTCCATTTTCTTTCTAGAAAAAGGCCCAGAGAAATATTTATATTATTACCAGGGGTCTTTTAACTCCCTGAAGACCCTTCAATGGTTGCCTAAAGATCCAGAGGATGCAAGACAAATTTTAAGAGCTCTTAATTAAAACTATAAGTTGAGTCTCAAGCGGTGAGGGGTTGGTTTTTAGGACTGGATCCATTAATGCCTACATCTTGTCATATAGCAAACCCTACAAATGCACAGGAATGTCATGGGGGACACCTATACTTAGTACATGGCCAAGCAAAGAAACCTCTCCTCACCAGCTGGCTCTCCAGCCCTAAATTCCAGTATGGAACTTGATTTCTGGTGAGCTGGGCTAGATTACATTGAGAAGACAGCTTCTTTGGTCTTCATTAGATAGGTTTAGTCATTTAATTAATCCCAGTCTTAATTCATAGATTTATAATGAGTTGGTGATGTGTACCACTTAACTAAGCAAATCTTTCAGTCACCATCGTGCACCATCTTCTTAGAAGAGAGAATCAAACATATGCTAATGTGTACGGCTTGTGTAAAGGTTCCTTTCTTAACATAGGTGGATGCATTAATTTCTTAAGACCAATCTGTATAAAATTCCTCCTTCTGGAGAGAGGCAGGTAGGAAAACGGGAAGAGAATAATTTGAACTTATACTTGAGAACAGTTTACCACCTTTTTGCTTGTTTGGTTTTGGTTTCTTTTAATTCAGTGAATTTAAGTGTCAGCTAGCAGAGTCATTGATATCTCTTAGGAAAAATTCTGAGGAGAAATGTAAAAGATATTGTATTACCTTTATGGAGTCATTTACACAATTATTCACTGCTCTTTCGTATTTTTTCTGAGAACAATAAGATGGGCACTTCAGCCCTTTAATATCTTTGTGTCATTTTGATCTTTGCCCGAGGATAGCTCTTGATCTCCATCTAGACAGAATTACTTTATTTAAATTCACCCATCATACGGTATATCAGAAAAGTAAATTGCCCTCCTCTTCTAAAATTAAATAGAGTTGAATTATCTTAACAACCTTACTGAATTATTTAATGTATAACTCATGATAGCCTACTCTAAATGCTACAGTTCTTGTTAAATGTCCATAATCTTTTACTATGCTACACACCTATGCAAACTATGTTCACACATCTCCAAGTAAATTCCTTGACCTAGAGAAGAAATTTAGTTCCCCAAGTTCTCTCTCCCTTCCTATTTCACATAGAGAAATCAAAACCCCAGTGAGTGCAATTCTCTAAAAAGCATACTAATACCATATGAGGATTTGTCCCTCAACCCCAAATCAGTCCATGGACAAGACCACATAGAGAAGTTGAAGGCTAAGCTATAGTGACCTGGGACTTAGACACAAGAGTGAATTAGCCCCTATAAGTATATCTGTAAAAGCAAATGCTGAGTTTCAAAACTTACCACTTTAATGACAGGGAACATGATCAGTTAAAGGTAGAAGCTAATGATAAGAAAAAAAGAGTAATTTCCACTCTGGTTCTATTTATTAGCTCCCATTAAGTCTATACTCTTAGAAAATGATGCTTACTGTTTAGCAATGCATATTGTTTTTATAGTTGGGCAAGTTGAAAAGGAACTGTGACCTCTGCTCCATGGAAATTCATTATATAAAGATGAAGCTAGCATTGTAGAAAATACTATATATACCTATAAGTATTTCTATATAGTAAAGGGATGAGAAGGGAGAAGAATAGTGGAAACTGCTCCACTGAGTCAAAAACCAGCTATCTTGCTACAAAGTGCCAGTTCTTTGATTATTTTTGTGTTAAAATTCTTCAGTTGTTTAATAAATTGTAAGAGAAATAGATTTGATGAACTTGAGAGTGTTGTGAATCCTCTTTTCTGGTTTAATATACAAAAATTATACCCTTCAGTTAAAAAATAATTTCAGCAAGTTCTCAAAACTAAAATTAGATTCAAACAACCCATATCCTGTATCTATAAGCTGAAGTAAATTGTTTATAATAAAGGGCATCTGTCCTCTTCTAAAGAAAAAAACCTTGAAATCTTGTTTTTGAGAGTAAAGCTCTTGAATAAGTTTCTAGAATAAACTTGAGAAGATTTAAACTAAAAAAATGCCTGAAACAAATCAAACGCCACAGTGCACTATGATTCACCCAAGCATCGAGGATTATTACTTTTGAATATTGTCCCTTGGTTTCCATTTCACATTGCAACCTTGATACCCATCTAGCAGATGATCTCTCCTTCTCAATTAATTCTGAACTTCAGAGGAAAAGATCAATGTAGCTATGAACCCTAAAAAAACAAACAAACAAATAAACAGTCTTCTCAATTATAATTTGAACAAGATCTTTAATTTAAAGAATAGTCAACTTCTATCACTCATTAAATATTCTACATGATCCTCTGGAGCCCAACAGATCCAGGTAAGTATCAACTGTGAGGTGTACATCAAAAGCACACAATTTAGCTCACTTATTATCATTCCACATGTGCCAGGTAGATGTTGTTCTTCGAATTTTATACTTGAGGGCACTGAAGGTCACAGAAACAGATTAAGATGCTTAGAATTTCAAACCACTAAAAAGATTTTTTGTATACTTCCACATACAAATTGAAAGAATTACTAAACCATAAAATAAATGTAATGAATACTAATTAAATCTTGTTGTCCATTATGACCACATATTTTTATAACACCCAAGTCTTCTTTGAAAAACTATTTGACATTGTTTTCTTTGTCCTGCTGCATGTTCTTAGACTCCCAATTAGAATCCAGCCCATGAAGGTCATAGAGGTTAAACAACTGGTAAGTGGCAAAGTCAAGATTCCAAGTGAGAGCAGACTTACGTCGGTGCTCATGCCTCTGCACTCTGACTTATCATGTTGTCTTATAATTTCCTATAATGTGACAGTGGGATCCCTTTAAAATCTGTAAAATATAATGCAATGTTTTCATTTGCCACTTATCAAACAATTTTATTATAAAACTCCATTACATCACATTTTCTTAACTTTAAAACATTTTAATAAATAACCTATACCCCCTTCCCCACCACCACCACTACCTTGGCAACCTAGGACATTTTTCACAAAATTTTTCCTTTGACTCCCTGCTGAAGAAAGAGTTGCAGTCATTTTTACCCTACCCAAGTTAAATGCATTCCCAAACACATTCTGTTTTCTTAACAGTTGTCATTATTGCTTTCATCCTTTTCCAAACATTTCACTCTGAAATTTTCAGGTAGCTTCAAAATCATAGTCTCTCTTTCTTCTTAATTTAATGTATTTATTTCCTGTTTTTAACTTTTTGAGCTAATAAAAGTTCAGTGTTAGCTGCCTACATATAGAAACATGTATTTGGTTGATACTTATTAACTAGAGGGAGGCCAGCTTGAATTTCACTTCATAAACATTGTTTTACCGAATTCAATATCAGCAATTAAACTAAATAATTCAATTGTTTTATTAGAAGCCAAGCATTTAGAACATTTTCTAATGTTTAAAATTGTCTTCTAATTCAACTACAGCAAATATATTAAAATAAAACTTACAAATTATTGGAAGGATTTAGGAAAGTAAGGACAAATGACATATCATCAGTTTCCTGAGTTATTTTGGCCTTATCTATAAGCAATTATGACTGTTGTAAAGGTTTAAGATATTAGGCATGAGGCAAACTTGATTTAAATTGCTATAGCCATAGAAATAGTACCCGAATCATAATGTGAACTGAGAGTTGTGGTTTCTCATAGGGGAAAAATTATGTTAAAAAACTAATAATTAAATGTAATATATATTAACAAAAGCATAAAGAGCATTTACTCATTCTATAAATAAATACTGCATATCAGGCATGCTGTAGGACCGGGAGATAAACCAGTGAACAAAGCATACAATAATTTACATTTATTTGGGTTGCAGATAATAAATCAATAAGTTATTTATATAATTTATGAAATTTTATAGAGATACAAATTTAGAAATAATTATTAAATTATTGAGTGCTGATTTATCTGCCAGGCACTGTTCTGAGGTCTTATATACAATAACTCATTCAATCTTCATTGTCTTATGAGATTGCTAATATAATGATTCCCATTTTACAGATGAAAAACTGAAAGACTGATAAGTAATGAAAAATATTCATTGAGCAAAAATTGGTATAGCCAGGATCTGAGACCATACAGAGGAACAATTTGGAAGTTAAATTCCAACATTTATCAGTTGAAGCACAATTTCCCCATATGTTACTTTTACAAGAAGTGTGAGTGTGCTCTTAGCAGCTGGGTGACATGGATAAAGCACAACACATGGTCAAAATACTAGAAGTGAGATGGGGGGGGTGATGGCAGAGTCGAGGAACAAACGTTTATCATCATTTAACCTCTTTAGTTCTTAGTCAACTTTCTTTTTTAAATGAGGAAAAATGAGGGGTAGCAATGATGAGGAAAGATTTGCTGTGGCAACCTTCAACACAGGCTATCACTGAATACAGATAAGATGTCTTAAAGGCAACTTCCCTGGACTCTTGAAAGAGGCATTAGGAGTAATCTAGAATATGATTATCAATGCTGCATGCATCCATCTGTAAGCTTCCCTTACTAAACCTTTACTGCATTTGCCTTTCATGCCTGTAACACTTTTACGGTATTTGCTTACAGGCACACTTAGAAGTGACTTTATCTGAGACAAAGCCTAAAGCCATACGTCATACTCAAACTCACTTTTGAATTCCCCAAGAGCAATGATATAATTGAGTAAATGGGATCCAGAACTTAAAGAAGAATTGTTTATCTTTGCAGTTGACTATTTTTTTTAACTCTAAGCACTATTGCTAGATGCTACATTTTAGCTGTCTCAATAGTTTCTCTAAATACATATGCAATGAAACAGAAAATGTATAACAAATTATTCAGGAACTGCAATATGTGCCATTGTCATTCTGGTTTAAAAAAAATGAATGAAAAGTTTATTAAGAACTAACAATTAAGTAGGTAAATATCTTTGATAAACAGCCTAATTCCAAAACAAACAGACAATATTATGAGTAGATTTCCAAGAAGTCAAAATGCTCCAAACACATCTATGATAAGAAATGTCTCAACTCAGTTTTATGCCTTTTAATTTTTAAATACAGAGGCTATAACATGTGTTTTAGTAGTCTAAAAAACTAATTCAACTGTAATGAAAGCTGTAGGATCCATTATATGTGTTGGTGTTTTATTTTTAACTTCATTGTTTTTATGGTATTTATAGACTGTCATGAACTGTTATATATATTTCTATCACTTGGTTTCTGCTTTATATCACTGAGGTGCTCAAAGCAGATACCATAAAATTTGTTCGCTGTTTAAAATTTGGAATTCATTAGCTTACAGTTGAGGCTGCAGTGAGAATGTCCAAATCATGGCATCATCAAGGCAATGCTTTCCTCCCAAGGATCAGCTGCAAGCAATCCTGGAGTCCTGTCACATAGCAAGGCACATGGAGGCACCTGCTGGTTTCTCCCTTCTCTTCTGGGTTTCCTTGCTTTCAGTTTCTTGCTTCCATGATTCATTCTCATTCTCTCTCTCTCTCTCTCTCTCTCTCTCTCTCTCTCTCTCTCCGTTACAACCCAAGAACTGAAGGGCATTGGTTGGTGAGGTCACCGGTGAGACCAAAGAACACACCTGGCATTTAGTCAGGCATAAGCTTTATTGGGACTTATAGAAGAAAATCTATGATGGCATCAGTTCAGAGAATGAAGATAGCACTTCACAGAGATGAGAAAACGAGGGGTTATATATAAGCGGTTTCAGAACAAGGACATTCCACAGGGTATGAGACCAGAGTTTCACGTGATGTGGTGATGTTTTCATAATGCTCGTAGGAAGAACATTTACCAAGGACATTTACTGCTTTGGGAAGATTATAGTCTATGATAACATCTATACATTCTCTCCCCTCTGGGGAGGGTTGTTAACCTTTAACTTATGTCTAGGTCATGCAGGTGGCTATGTGCTGAGGTCTCAGAGGGGGGGCCCTGGATTCCCACAATCCACTCCCACATAGCAGCCTACATTGACCATAGGACAAGCATTGCATCCACATTCCACAAAATGTTGTGGGAGTGATCAGGAATAGGTACACAACATTGAACATTAATGAGGGCACAGGTCCCACCTTGAGATGCAGTAAGAATATCTGAAGCCACCCTATTTTGTAAAACTACCTTTCGTTGTTGGGTAGTTTCTTTGTTTAGTAAGGAAATTGCTACTTTGAAGTGATTAAGGGCTTGGGCTTGAACAGTGTGTTTGGCTAAAGCTGTTTTGTGTTTTTCAGTAACAATTGCAATTCCACCTGGCACAAAAACGGCCAATGGGTAGAACCACCAGGGGTTGCACTTTTCTCTATATCTAGCCTTGATAGTAAAATTATACAACTCAGGGCATAACCACCCCACATCATGGATTCCCTCTTGTCATTCCATGCAGATGGGAGTGATGAGATCTATGGTAACAAGACTCAGGTGTTAAATATTATATTAGCATATCCTAATAAAGGCCTGGGCTGATTCACCTGTTCCCTTACAAGGGAAAAAATAAAAGTCTCATTGAAAGATGGCAGCTGAATCTCAGTCTTAAATGAGAAGGTCTTTTTCAGAACTTGTTGATGGGTCATATTCTGCCATGCCAGCAAGGTGTTCCATACTGTTCAATAATGTAGGTGATATGGTCCAAGGGAAGCCAGTAACATCTGAGAATGGAAAGTCTGTGCAAACCCAGCATTGTGTTTGATTGTGGGCATGGGTTACTGCCAAAGCCCACTGTAGAAAGTTATTGGCTAGGAAACTATAGGCAAAAAGAAAGATGTTTATGGGAAAAAATAAGGGGCAGATCATGCTGCTCCAGAGTATACAAGCAGAATCTCCAATAATAGATAACAAAGTACTAGGTAGGGGAGTCCTATGAAGAGGCTTCCAATACCATACATTTTCCTCTTCTAAAGTCTGTGTTTTCTACAGTGACCTCAAAAACTAGTTTAGGCTTAAGGGGAGTCCACATAGACACACATAGGTCCCCAGGTATTTTCTGTCCTGATTGGTTGCCTTACTACCTTCACCTGTCAGCTTTCAGGGAACCAACAGGGAGGACTTTCTGTTTGGAGTTGTGCAGGAATTCTTCTGCGTCTGGGACTTTCAAACTGGACCTCATGACCAGGGTCTTTGGCAGGCTTTATTCTGACCAGCCGCTTTCCTTGTTTCCTATACTAATCTGCCTCTACACCCCTCTCAGAGAGTTTACACCCTTATTCTTAAGAGGCAGCAGA
>JAQZBX010025618.1:0-29431 GCA_029593785.1 Cabassous unicinctus
TCCAACTTTTGGCAAAAGTGAATAATGCCACTATGAATATTGATGTGCATATATCAGTTCTTATCCTTGCTTTCATTTCTTCTGGGTACCCAGCAGTGGAATTGCTGGATCATATGGCCGTTCTATAGTTAATTTTTTGAGGACCCGCCAAACTGTACACCACAATGGCTGGACCATTCTACATTTCCTCCAACAGTGGGTGAATGTTCTCATTCTCCACATCCTCTCCAACAGTTGTAGTCCCCTTTTTTAAATAGCCACAAATCTAATGAGTGGAAGACGGTATCTTATTGTAGTTTTGAACTTCATTTCCCTAATAGCTAGTGATGGTTAGTCTCTTTACCTGTGCTTTTTAGCCATTTGTATTTCTTCCTTGGAGAAATGTCTTTTCAAGTCATTTGCCCATTTTAAAATGGTTGTTTCTCTTTTTATTTTTGAGGTGTAATATTTCTTTATATATGCTGGATATTAGACTACTATCAGATATATGATTTCCAAATATTTTCTCCCATTGTGTAGGCTGCTTTTTTCCTTTCTTGATAACCTCTTTTGAGGTGCAAAAGTTTTGAATTTTGAAGGACTCCCATTTATCTATTTTCTCTTTCACTGCTCGTGATTTGGGTGTGAAGTTCATGAAACCATTTCGTATTACAATGTCCTATAGATGTTTCCCTACATTATATTCCAAAGTCTTTATGGTCTTGGCTCTTATATTTAGATTTTGATCCATCTTGAGTTGATTTTGTATAAGGTTGAAGATCCTGTTCTTCTCTCATTATTTTGAATATGGATAGCCAGTTCTTCAAGTACAATTCACTGAAGAGGCCATTCTATCTCTCCTAGTTGAGTGGGATTGGTAGCCTTATTAAATATCAGATGACTGTATATGCAAGGATCATATCAGAACTCTCATTTTGGTTCTATTTGTCATTATTTCTGTCCTTGGGCCAATATCATGCAATTTTGAACACGTTAGCTTTGTAGTATGTTTTAGAGTCAGATAGTGTGATTCCTATGATTTTCTTTTTCAATATGTATTTGGCTATTCGGGGCCACTTGCCCTTCCAAATAAATTTCATAGTTAATTTTTCCAATTCATTAAAAAAATGCTGTGTTGTTTTTTACTGGGATTGCATTATATCCATAGATTGGTTTGGGTAGGATAGACACATTAATCATGTTTAGTCTTCCTATCCATGAACAGGGAATATTCTTCCATTTATTAAAGACTTCTTTGATTTCCTTTAACAATTGTGTGTAGTTTTCTGAGTATAAGTCATTTACATCTTTAGGTAAATTTACTCTTAGGTATTTTATTCTTTTAGTTATTAATGTAAATGGCATTTTTTTTTCCTGATTTCCTCCCCAGATTGCTCATTATTAGTGTATCGAAATGCTACTGATTTTTGTACACTGATCTTATAACCTGCAACTTTACTGAGCTCATTAATATGTTCTAGAAGATTTGTTGTAGATTTCTTAGGGCTTTCTATGTATAGGATCATGTCGTCTGCAAACAGTGAAAATTTGACTTCCTCTTTTCTAATTTGGATGCATTTTACAACTCTTTCTTGCCTCAGTGCTCGAGCAAGTAGTTCTACCACAATGTGAAATAGGAGTGGTGATAATGGGCATCCTTGTCTTGTTTCTGGTCTTAGAGGGAATGCTTTTAAGATTTCACCATTGAGTATGATGTTAGCTGTGTGTTTTTAATGTATAACCTTCTTCATGAGCAGAATGTTTCCTTCTATTCCTATTTTTTGCATTTTTTTAAATCAGAAATATGTGCAGTATTTTGTTGAATGTTTTTCTGTATCTATAGAAAAGACCTAAGAATTTTTTTCTTTCTATCTATGTGGTGTATTACATTGATTTTCTTATGTTGAACCATCCATGCACACCCAGGATGAAACCCACTTGGTCACGGTACATAATTTATTTAGTGTGTTGTTGAATATGATTAGCAAGTGTTTTGTTCAGGATTTTAGCATCTAGGTTCATTAGAGAGATTGTTCTGTAATTTTACTTTCCTGAGGCATCTTTGTTTGGCCTTGGTATTAGGGTAATGTTGTCATCATAGAATGAGAGGCAATGTTCCTTCTACTTCTATTTTTTGGAAGATTTTATGCAGGATTTGTGTTACTTCTTTTCAGAATGTTTGGTTGAATTCACCTGTGAAGCCATCTGTCCTGGCTCTTTTTATTTGGGAAGTTTTTGATGACTGATACTTGTGATTGATCTGTTGAGTTAATCAATTTCTTCTTTTGTCAATGTAGGCTGTTTGTGAGTTTCTAGAAATGTGTCCACTTCCTCTTAATTATCCTTCTTGTTGTGATATTTTTCAAATTATCCTCTTATGATACAATTTATTTCTGTGGGGTCAGTGGTTATATTCCCTTCCTCATTTCTTATTTTGTATATTCAAATCTTCTCTCTTTTTTCTTTGTTGGTCTAGCTAATGATTTGTCAATTTTATTGATCCTCTTGAAGAACCAGTTTTTGGTTTTGCTTATTTTTTCTAGTGCTTTCTTATTTTCTATTTCATTTAGTTCTGCTCTAATCTTTGTTATTTCCTTCTTTCTACTTCCTTTGGAAAGCAAGTTAATTTTTTGTTCTTTTTCTACTTCCTCCAGGTGTGCAATTAGGTCTTCAATTTTAGTTCTTTCTTCTTTTGTGATATATGTATTTAAGGCTATGGATTTCCCTCTCAGTATAGCTTTTGGTGCATCTAATAGGTTTGGATATGTTGCATTGTCATTTTCATTCATTTCAAGGTAGTTACTTATTTCTTTTGATATTTCCTCCTTGGCTCACTGTTTGTATAAGAGTGAGTTGTTTAACTTTTGTATCTTTGTGCCTAATCTGGTTCTCTGGCCCTTACTGCTTTCCAGCTTCTTTCCATTCTAGTCAGAGAAATTAGTGTGTATAATTTCAAACTTTCTGAATTCATTGAGAATTTTTCTGTAGCCTAGCATGTGGTATATCTTGGAGAATGATCCATGTGCACTCGAGAAGAATGTATATCATGCTCTATTTGGGTATAATGTTCTGTATATGTCTATAAGGTCCAGATCCTCTATTGTATTATTCAAAGTTTTGGCTGTTTATTGATTATCTGTCAAGATGTTCTTTCTAATGATGATAATGGTGTATTAAAGTCCCCCAGTAAAATTGTAGATGTGTTTATTTCTCCACTTAGTTTGTCCATTTTTGCCTTATGTATTGTGACGTGCACCATTTAGGAGCATAAATGTTTAGGATTGTTCGTTCTTGTTGAATGATTACCTCTTTTCTAATATATACTGTCCATATTGGTCTCTTACAATAGTTTTGCATTTAAAATTTATTTTGTCTGATATTAGTATTGCTACTCTCACCCTTTTTTGTTTATTGTTTGCTTGTAAGATTGTTTTACAGCCATTCACTTTCAGCTGCCATGAATCCCTGGGTCTGTATTGGATTTCCTGGAGACAGCATAGAGATGGGTCATATTTCCTTATCTATTCTGCCAATCTGTGTCTCTTGACTGGTGAGTTTAATCCACTAAAATTCAATTTTGTTATTCTCAAGGAATTACCTACGTTAGTCATAATATCTTTGGGTTCATGTATGTCATATGTTGTTTTCTTTTTTCTTTTTTTTAAATTTTCTTACTCTCTCCTCCAACTCTCATGTTTTTTTCCATTCAGCCAGCATCACTCTTTTTAGTATTTCTTGAAGAGCAGTTTTCTTATTGGCACTCTCTCAATTTCTCTTTATCTGTGAATATTTTGAATTCTCCAACATTTTTGAATGCCAGCTTTGCTGTATAGAGAATTCTTTGCTGGAAATTTTCTTCTTTTACCACCTTGACTATGTCATACCACTATCTCCTTGCCTCCATGGTTTCAAATGAGAGGTCAGAACTTAGTCTTATTGAGATTTCCTTGTATGTAACAGTTCTCTTTTCTCTTGCTGCTCTCAGTATTCTCTTTGTCTTGAGCATTGGACAATTTAACAAGTATATGTCTTGGAGTAGGACTCTTGGAATTTATACTGTTTGCAGTACACTGCACTTTTAGGACATATACATCCATCTCTCTCAATATGGAAGGAAAGTTTTCAGTTATTATTTCCGCCAACACTCCTTCTGTCCCTTTTCTCTCCTTTTCTCCCTCTGGATGCCAATAATATGTACATTTGTGCATTTTCTGTTCTTGTTCAGATCTCTAAGTCCCTGCTGGATTTTTTTCTAATTTTTAATCTATCTGTTCTATAATCTGTTTGATTTCAGATGTACTGTCTTCCACATTGCTAATTTTTTCCTCTGCCTCTTCAAATAGGCTGACATGTGCTTCTAGTGTATTCTTAATTTCTTGGATTCTGCCTTTCATCACCATCATATCTGTTACCTTTTTATGTATGTTTACAATTTCTTCGCTATGCTCTCCCAGAGTCTTAATTCCAGATCTCAGCTTCCATGGCTTTCTTCTTAAAGTTGTTTCTCCTTCAATCTCTCCCTTCTATGTCCCTTTTGGTCTAAGGTGTCAGTGGTTTTGTTCAAACAGCTCTCCCAAAATCTTTTTGTTTACCATGCAAGACTCAGGGGTCCATGCCATCAGACAGTAAGTCTTCCCAGATATCTTTCCGATATAACTACATCTTCAATCCTGATTTACATGTTCCCAGTTTAGTTAAGTCCTCAAATGGAGCACTTGCACTTGTGGGCTTGATTTCCAGAGGTTTGGCATTTCTGAAATCAGTTTCTGTTTTCTTTGTGCCCAACAACTCAATTTCCAGCTTATTTCCCTCATGTAGCATTTTACTATAAGCTGCAATGAGAAGCTAAGCCACATTGTTCGAGTTTACTTTGGAAAGCTCTTCAGCTAAATATCCAGGTTCATCTTTTTCAAATTCTGCCTACCATAAAACATCAAGAGTCTATCTTACATAGTTCTCTGCAATTTTAAAACATGGATCACCTTTTCTCCATTTTCCAATATTAGTTTTATCATTTACTTCTGAAGCCTCATTAAAAACTCTCCTTAGCATCCATGTTCCTTCCAACAGTCTTTTCAAAGCACTCTAGGCCTTTTAAAGAAACATCACAATGATTTCCTTCTATGGCCTTATCAAAAATAACTTTAGGCTTCATATTACTACCAAAAGTGTCTTCAAAGCAATCTAGGGATTTTCCATCAAGCATCTCATTATTCCTCCAAAAATACCCCTTACTCATTTATAAAAACATTCCAGCATTTTAGTAATTCCAAAAACACTACACTGTATTTGTCAGCCAAAGGGTTGCTGATGCAAAGTACCAGAAATCTGTTGGCTTTTATAGAGAGAAATTATTTGGGGTAGAATCTTAGTTATGATGCCATAAAGCATAGGTTACTTTCCTATCCAAAGTTTATTGCCCCATTTTGGAGCAAGAAGGATGTTAACATCTGCAAGGGTCCAGCATTACTCTTCTCTTAAAGCTCTATGTTCCCAGGTTTTACAATGCTAGCTGTAGGCTAGGATAAGTCTCCTTCCTCTCCTGAGGCTCATTTCTATCTTGGCCAAGCTACTGTGTCCTCTCCAAAATGTTAGCTGCAGACTATCAGACTTATTCTTTTTCTGGGGCCTCTTCTGTGTCTATGGAGACATTTCTACTCCATTCTTCTGTGTTTTTCTCCTATATGTTTGCTTCCTGGGGCTTTGGCATCAAAAAAACTAACTCTGCATTACACCATTTCATTTTCTCTGTGAGCCTCCACCCTCTTTGTGACTGGGGACTCAACATCCTTCTAATGTGGCCCAATCAAACCCTAAATATAATTTAATCAAGTAATAATGAAACCTTTGAGTTTAATACAATCTAATATGCCCAGAGGAGCAGACCAGTTTATTTCCATAATCCAATAACATTTTTGAATTCATAAATAATATCAAAGTGCTACAGACATTAATTCTATGCAAAATGGTATACAGATTCAATGCAACACCACTAAAAATCCCACCAGCATTTTTAAAGTGACGGAAAACACAATTACCAAATTTATTTGAAAGGGTAAGGGGTCTCAAATAGCTAGAAATATCTTTAAAAGGAAAAGCAAAATTTGAAGGACTGTCACTTCTTGTCTTTAAATTATGTTACCAGCTACTGTGGTAAAATCAGCATGGTACTGAAATAAAAACTGATACACAGACCAATGTAACCAAATTGATGGTTCAGAAACAGGCCCTCACATCTATGATCATATTGTTTTTTACAAGCTTGTCAAACCCTAACACCTCAGGCAGAACAGCTCATTCAACAAATGTTGCTCAGAGAACAGAATTCCCATAGCCAAAAGAAAGAAAGAGGACCCCTATCTCACACCTTATACCAAAAATTAACTCAAAATGCACCAAAGACATAAATATAAAAGCAATAACCATCAAGCTTTTAGAAGAAAGTATAGGAAAACATCTTGAAGACCTGGTGGTAGGTAGTGGATTCTTAAAGGAGATAAGAGGAGGGCTGAGTTGGACTACTGATGCTGAATGTATATAAAAGTTTTAATTAACCTTACTGTAAAATTATGGAAGTATATAAGGGTGATGGTAACACATGGTGAGTAACAGGTGGTCCATAAATGAGAATGTGGCTGGAAAGTGTAGTGGAAGGATGTATATGTCAGTTGAAGGAAGCTAGAGAATAATCTAGGGACTGAATAATATAGTAAACCCAGAGGTGGAAAAGAATTGTGGCTGATAGTACAGATGCAAGAATGTCCTTTGTAAGCAAGAGCAGATGTTTGTCACTATTGCAAGGTGGTTGAAATGTAGAGAAGTGTGGGAAAAATAAAAATGGAGTGAAATATGGATTGTGATTAACAGCAATACTCTAATAGTCATACATTTATGCCAAAGGTGTACTGTGTTGATAATGGTGGAGCATGAAAAAGTGTGCCATATGTACACTATGGACCATGGTTACTGATAATAGTCTGATCATATTTTCTAACAATATGTAACAAATGTTCCACTGTACTGTGTTGTGTTGATGGAGATGTGTTGTATGAGAATACTGCACATAAGTATAATTGTTTTGTAATTTTACAACTTCTGTAATAAAAAATATACTTAAAAACTAATAGTAGGGTGGGTTGGTAGAAAAATACACCAAATGTAAGATATGGACTTTAGTTAGTAGTAAGATTTTGATGATATTCATTCATAATTTGTAACAGATGTCTCACAACAATGCAAAGTGTTGCTGGTGGGTTGATATGTGAAATCCCTTTATGATTTATGCATGTTTGCTTTATAATTTCACAACTTTTACTATGCACTTATTTTGTATGTTTATGTATGAATGATATAATAATGATAATAATAATAGTGTGGGTTCAGGGAAAATATTCCAAATGCAAGATAGTTTGTTTAGAAGTAATACTTTGAGGTGCTCTTTCATCATTTGTTAGAAATGTTTCTCCACAATGCCAGGTATTTTTGATAGAGTGAAATATGAGAGCCCTGGGTGATGTTATGCATGTTATCTTTTTTGTACATCCTCAACTTTTAAGATACACTTACTGTTTCTGTATGTTTACATATGAGTGAGATACTTCAATAAAATTTTAAATAAAAAATATTAACACCATTTATATAAGCACCAAAAATTGGTAGAAGCCTTAAAAATGTGTACAAGGTATATTGTGAGAGAAGCTACAATCCTCTGAGGAAATTTTTCAGAGAAAATCTAAATTAATGGATATATATTCCATACATGATTTGGAAGAGTTAATGTAATTAATATTGTATTTCTTTCCCACTTGATCTATAGATTCTCTGGCATTGCAATAAAATTATCCCAAGTTATTTTGTGAATTTTGACAAACTGATCCTAAAGATTATATGTAATTATAAAATACCCAAAATTTCTAACACAATAGGGAAGACAAAAGTCAGAGGACTGACACTACCTGGCCTCAAGACTTAATATAAATCTACAGTTATTATGACAGAGTGACATGGTAAAGAAAATATATCCATTGTATAGAATACAGAGTCCAAAAATATGCCCACACAAAAGTAGCTAACCAAATTTTACACTATGCAAAGACAATTCATTTGTTAAAAAATAATATTTTAAATGAATGGTTCTAGAATAATTGGACATAAATGTAGGAAAATCATTCTAGAAACATTCTTTATATTTTTCAAAAAAATTATTCAATATGAATTTCACACTTAATTTAAAACGCAAACCTATCAACAACCAGATTATAACATAGAAGAAAATCTAAGTGACCTTGACTTCAACAATGACAGTTTAGATTTTAAAAAGAGGCAAACTCTATTAAAGAAAAAATGATAAGTTGGACAACATAAAAAAATAAACACTTCTAGTTCTTCCAGGAAGATGGAGGATTAGAGACACAGGAATCATCTCTCCAAGTAAAATAGCTAGAAAACAGGTAGAAGTAGCCTGAAAAAAAGTTTTAGAGTTTAGGACACCAGGGGAAGGCTAGACACCATCCAGATGAGATAGGAGAAATTGAAATAATCTTGATGGGAAAACTCTGTGAGTTAAAGCTGCAGCTGCAGCTGCTAGTGCCCATCCATCACCTTTGGAATAGACAGCTTTGAGTTATACTGCCTCTGGCTGGCAGGTATAGACAGAGGGGGCCACAGGTCTTCACTTCACCAGGTATAAGGAGAGACAGGGATGTAGTCTCAGGTTAATTCAACTTTGGCCAATAAATTTGGTCTTCTGTGTCCCACAATCCCTTTCAGGCTGGCTGGGTGGTGCAACTCTATGTGCTTGGAGCCAGCAGGGGATTAGATAGATCATATTTTTACAAATACCCTCCTTACTCACCACAACTAGTTGATGAGGACACAAAGGTGAGTGAAATTATTTCCCACTTGGGAAAAGGGAGGTGGCTGTGAGCAAAGGTTAGAGTACACCCTCTGAGCAAGTCTGATTTGTGAGGCTATAATAGTCTTGAGGCAAAATACTCTGTCACATTTTTTTTTGTTAGTTTTTCAGTGAACACATTCCAGGAAGTATTTAAAATGAGAGGACTGTGAAAGAGTGCCATCTGCTGACAGGCCAAGGCAGTGCATGTGAGGAAATTAAAAGTAATTAAATGAGAGTCTTTTACTGGCTTTTACAGCATACCTCCCCAAGGCCCTTGGAAGTTGCTCTGCAACCCATTACTGGGTTCATTGTATGGTTTTGAGCAGCTAAACAAGGTTAATGTTAAAGAGCTAGAACAGGTTGAACCAAGAATCAAATAACAGCAGTAGCACACAACCTCCTACTACTAAATCCCTAAGCAGAGAGAGCGAGAGAAATAGCACATCAGAGTAAACTCACCATCATAATCAAATGACTAGATATCATTAAAAAATTACAAGCCATACTAAGAAGATGGATGATATGGCCCAAGCAAAGGAATAATCAGAGCCCCAGATTACACACAGGATTTGAGAAAACTAATCAACAAGTTTCATACAAATCTCCAAAATCAAATCAATGAATTGAAATACATTATGACTAAAGAGATAAAGAACATCAAGAAGAAACTGGATGAGCACAAGAAGAATTTGAAAACCAGCATATAAAAAGTAGCAGAGCTTATGGGAATGAAAGACAAAATAAGTGAGACATAAAACAGCATAGAGGCATACAACAGCAGACTAAAAATGATAGAAGAAAGAATAAGTGATGCAGAAGACAGAAGAGCAGAAATTTAAGAGGAAGAAGAGCAGAGAGAAAAAAGAATGGAAAACACTGAGCAGGGACTCAGGGAGTTGAAAGACAGCACAACGTATTACAACATATATGACATGGGAGTTCCAGAAGGAGAAGAGAAGGGAAAAGGGACAGAGGAGTATTTGAGGAAATAATGGATGAAAATTTTCCAACTCTCATGAAAGAAATGAATTTACATGTCCAAGAAGCAGAGCTAAACCCAATCAGAATAAATATGAACAGACCTGCTCCAAGAAACATACTACTCAGAATGTCAAATAACAAAGAAACAGAAAATTCTCAAAACAACAAGGGAGAAAAAAAACATCACATACAAGGGATGCTCAGTAAGTCTTAGTGTGGATTTCTCATCAGAAACCATAAAAGCAAGAAGACAGTGTTATGATATGATTAGGATATGGAAAAAGAAAAACTGCCTGATGAGAAATCTTTATCCACAAAAATTGTCTAAAATTTGAGGATAGGTTTAAAATATTCACCAATAAATATTATTGTAAGTGCACCTACCTCCAAAAGAAAGGCCCAACTGATCCATCACTACAAAGGAGAAAATCTTCTCTCAGTGAGAAGGTGATTTCTTGCAGGTGAACAAGCAAGGAACTGGTGGGATCTTCCCTAAATCAGTTCAAAGCAAGAATGGGAGCTAGGGATTTTATAGGCAAGGGAGAGGGATAAGGGAAGAGGAAAACATGTGAGGCAGGGGTATGAAGAGGTTATGTGCAATTTGTCAGTCCTGAATTGTTTCAAGCACATCAAATGTGTCCCTGGTTTCAGCCGCTAATTGACCACAGTTCAGCAATGTCTTCATGACCACTTTCTTAGCCAATTGCTCAAGGATATCAAGCTTTTTTGATTCTGAGGAAAGCTACAGATTTACTGGGTCTTAAAGTGCCCCTGACACTATTATGTCTGATTTAGCTTTGAGACATTATCTTATTCCTGTAAATGAAACTGAGAAGTTCTTGTTAGTATTCTTCAGGGAACTAAGTACAAGGAGTAAACTTCTAAAATTAGATTAATATAAAGCCAGCTCAATTAGTGTATTAGAAATTTCAGGCCTTCTTAAGTGAAGAAATTTTTAGTAAGGACATTTCCCAGCTATCATAAACAGAAACTAAGATATTTCATTACTAAAACTCTCTGGCTTTGCAGGAAATATTAAAGGGAGTCTTGCATCCTGAAAGAAAGTCAGGAAATAGAGACTTGGAGGAGAGTGTAGAAGGGAAGACTATCAGAAAGGATAGCCAAAAGAGTAAAAAGACAGACAAAAATAGAATAAGATACATGAAAGCCAAAGAATAAAATGATAGAAGAAAATAATGCATTAACAGTAATATCATCCAATGTGGATACACCAGGAGATCACTCTCCCTGGACTTTGCCCAGGTGGTGCCCGGGAGCATAGGGCCCTGCCTCGCCATGTTCAGTCCCATTCCACAATGTTGGAAATGAAACCAGGCTTCAAGCCTTCACCTGCATATTCCTACAGCTTCTCAGAGTCTACAAACAATGACTGAGGATTCAAACCATGCAGAAAACAGCTCTTGAGCATCCCAATCTGGATCTAGGTTCAGTTTACCACATATCCAAGAGAAGTGTGCTTTGTCTTGTTTTAATCTATTGGTGAATTACAATTACACTTTGTACTTTTGTTTCACAGATTTCTCAAAAGAATTCCAAAATACCTCAGATTTGAGGAGAGAAGGGGAGCAAAACATTGACATTGAAATATGAGGTGGGAAAGTGAATGCTATACTATCTTGAAGATGATCATGGAGGGTTTGAAAATTGGCACACATTTATCACTATGTTTGGCTTTTTGAAAAACTGAGTAAATCAAAGAATTCCAGCCTTAAAGACAGAATTTTGGAAATTGGCTGGAAATGCAAATTTTCACGTCACCTCAAAACCATATACCAATTTTATTATCTAATGCAGAGGTGGATGTGGCTGAAGCAGTTGGACTTCCATCTAACATATAGAAGGACCTGGGTTCAAGTCCTAGGGTCTTCTGGTAAAAGATAAGCAGGCAAGCCAGGCCTGCATGGTAAGCCAGACCTGCATGGCAACCTAGGCCTGCATGTATACACAGCAAGCCAGGTATATGTAACAAGCCAGTTCCATGTGGTGAACCATGCAGCAAGATGATGACACAACAAAAGGAGAGACATAGGAGAGAGTCAAGGTGAGACATGCCAGGCACCAGGAACTGAGGTGGTGCAACTGACAAAATGCCCCTCTCCCACATCAGAGGTCCTTAGGATCAAATCACAGTAAAGCCTGGAGGAGAATAATGAGAAAATAAGGCAAGAAACAGACACAGAAGATCACCCAGTGAATGAACACAGAAACAAAGTTGGGGGGGGAAATATTGTAAGGCATAGCATTGTCAAGTTGTCATTTCACAGATGAGAGTATATCTGTAGAATAAATTCCTAAAAAAATAAAATAATAAAAAGATTTTAAAATCTAATGTACTAAATATTAAAAACCATGTATTCTGAGAATAGGAGTAAAGGAGATTAGCCTACTGCAGTACTGTATTTATGAATTCAAATAAAGATGGATTTGAGGAAAAAGTAATATCATTGAATGTGAATGGATTAAATATCACAATCAAAAGATACAGACTGACAGAACTGTCAAAAAGAAAACACTAACCATCCTTAAGCTGTCTACAAGAGACTCACCTTAGATCCAGGGACACATATTGGCTGAAAGTGAAAGATTTGAAAAAGATATTTTGTACACAATATAACCAAAAAAGAGCTGGAGTATCTATACTAATATTAGACAAAACAGACTTTAAATACAAAAAATGACATGAGTTGCAGAAGGCCATTATATATAATGAAAGGGACAATCCACCAGGAAGAAGTAATAGTCATAAATAATTATGTGCCTAACCAAGATCCTCCAAATTACATGAGACAAACTCCAGCAAAACTGAAGGGAAACAAATAAACCTGAGTTCTTCACCTCTAATATTTGGTGCATATCCACCTTTCTGAGAAAATTCAAGAGTATTGCTCTGACAGATTACAAACATCCTTATAGATGCAGAGCTGGCAACTCAAGACACTACATAATAATGAACACAGTAGCTGAAATAAACTATCTGTCTTATTCTGACAGTAAAGTATTATAAATATAAAGACTTTAAGTTACTTGGAGCTAGTGAAGAACTAAATGTTTGTAAAATTGGATAAAAGATAGAAAAAATAAAAATAAAAATATGTTAAAAGGAGAAATAAAAGTCAAAATGGAAAAAATTGAAGGTAGAAATAGATATCTCTAAAATAATAGACAGAGACTTCAAGACACTACTCACATCATTAGAAAAACTATGCAGAAGATCAGAAAAGAAACAGAGAATGTGAACCATATGATAAATGAGAAGACCTAATCGACATACACAGAATGTTGCATCTCAAATCAGTGGGTTATGCATTCTTCTAAAGTACTCATGGACCTTTTTCCAGGATATATCACATGGTACATCCAAAGGTCTCAGTAAATATAAAAAAGATTGAAATTATACAAAACGACATCTCACATCATAATAGAATGAGGCTGGAACACATATAGATGGGAAAAGGGAAAGTTCACAAGTGTATGAAGGCTAAGCAACACAATGCTAAACAATAAATATGTCAAAGAAGAAATTGTAAGAGAAATTTGTAAATATCTTGAGGTGAATGAAAATAAGAACAAAATCTATCATAACTTATGAGATACAACTAAGGCAGTACTGAGAGTGAAATTTATAGCCCTAAACACCTATATTGAAAAAGAAGAAAGAGCAAAATCAAAGACCTAACTGAACCCCTGGAGAAACTAGAAAAAGAACAGCAAACTAATCCCAAAGCAAGCAGAAGGAAAGAAGCCATGCTAAGAAAATGGAAGAAATGGACCAAGAGAAGGAGTACATCAAAGAACCATATGAGACACAGGATTTGAGAAAGCTAATCAATGAGACTCAAATGAACTTCAAAAATCAAATTAATGAGTTGAAAGAAAAAATGGCTAAAGAGATAAAGGACATCATGAAGACACAGAGAGCACAAAGAAGAACTTGAAAACGTGAATAGAAAATTACAGATCTCATGGGAAAGAAAGACATTAATAGTGAGGTAAAAAAGCATTGGAGGCATGCATGACCAGATACAAAATGATAGAAGAAAGAATAATTGATACAGAAGACAAAGCAGCTGAAATTGAAGAGAAGAAGAACAGAGAGAAAAAAGAACAGAAAATTTTGAATTGAATGGTAACACGAATTTCAACAACATACATGTCATAAGAATTCTGGTAGAAGAGAAGGGAAACAGGGCAGAAAGAGGATTTAAGGGAATAATGGCTGAAAATTTCCCAATGTTCATGAGAGGAAAGGGTTTCCATGTCCAAGAAACATAGCATACCTCAATCAGAATAAATCCTAATAGACCTACTCCATGACACATGACACATACTACTCCGAATATCAAACATCAAAGAGAAAGAAAAATTCTGAGAGTACCAAGGAGAAGCAAACCATCACAAAAAAGGGATGTCCAATAAGACTTGGTGTGGATTTCTAATCAGAAATCATGAAGGCAAGAAGACAATGGTATGATATAATTAGGATACTGAAAGAGAAAATTTGCCAGCCAAGATTTCTTTATCCAGGAAAATTGTCCTTCAATTATTAAGGTGAGTTTAAAATATTCACAAACAAACAGGAACTAAGAGACTTCATTAAAAAAAAGAATCCACTTTTGCAGGAAGTAGTAAAGGGACCTTTACAGTCCAAAAGTAAAAGACAGGAGAGAGAGGCTTGGAGGAGATTGTAGAAGGCAAGAATAGCAGAAAGCGTAACTAAAAGATCAAAAAGCCAGACAAAATAAGTTATGGCATATGAAAACAAAAGAATACAGTGGTGGAAGTAAATAATGCATTTACAGTAATATCATTGAATGTGAATGGGTTAAACTCCCCAATCAAAAGATATAGGCTGACAAAAAGAATTTCAAAAATGAGACATCCATATACTCCTACAATAGACTCATCTTAGATCCAGGGATAAAAACTGGCTGGGCGTGAAAGGTTGGACAAAGTTAATCCACACCAACAGTAACCAAAAAAAGCATGGGTATCTATAATTATATAAAACAAAACAGAGTTTAATGCTAAAAAGTTATGAGATTAAAAAGTCCATTATACATTAATAAAATAGAAAATCCATCAGGAAGAAGTAACAGTCATAAATATCTATGCACCCAACCAGGGTGCTCCAAAATACATGAGGCAAGCTCTAGCAAAATGAAGGGAGAAATAAACATCTCTACAATGATAGTTGGAGACTTCAACACACCACTTACATCATTAGATAAAACAACTAGACAGTAAATCAACAAGGAAAGAGCATTTTAACAGTACAAATGAGCTAGACATAACAGACATATACAGAATGTTGTATTCCAAATCAGCAGATTATACATTTTTCTCAAATGCTCATGGACATTTCTCCAGGATAGACCACATGGTACATCACAAGTCAGGTTTCAATAAATATAAAAAGACAGAAATTATACAAAGCAACTATCAGATCATAAAGAAATGAAGCTGGAACACATAATAGATGAGAAAGGGGAAAATGCAAAAGTGTGTGAAAGCTAAAAAAAACAGTCAAAAACAATCTGTGAGTCAAAGAAGAAATTGCAAGTGAAATTTTTAAATATATTGTGATGCATGAAATTGAGAATTCAAATTTATCAAAACTTATGGCATACAATGAAGGCAGTCCTGAGAGAGAAATTTATAGCCCTAAACTACTATATTAAAAAAGAAGAAAGAGATAAAATCAAAGCTCTAATTGAATAATTGGAGTAATTGAAAAAATAGCAACAATTCTCAAATCAAGCAGAAGGAAGGAAATAATAAATATTAGAGAAGAAATAAATGAAAATGAGAATAAAAAAATGATAGAGAAAATCAATGAGAATAGAAAAATGATAGAGGAAATCAACAAAACCAAAACATAGTTCTTTGAGAAGAACAATAAAATTGGCAAATGCTTAGCAAGGCTAACAAAGAAAAAAATAGAAGATGCAACTACATAAAATAAATGAAATGAGGGAAATTATGACTGCACAAGAATAAAAAGGGTCGTAAGAGGATATTTTGAGAAACTGCATGTGAATAAGCTAGACAACCTAGATGAAACCGACAAAGTCCTAGAAACATACAACCTACACCAATGCCGCAAGAAATACAAGAACTTAACAAACCCACTATATTTTACAGAAATTCAATCAATCATCAAAAATCTCCCAAAAAAGAAATATCCAGGACCAGATCGACTTACAGGTGAATTCTACCAAGCATTTCAAGAAACATTAACACCAATCTGGCTTAAATTCATCAAAAAAAATTGAATAAGAGGGAAAATTATCCAACAAATTTTGTGACTCTAACATCACTCTAATACCAAAGCCAGATAAGAATACTACAAGAAACGAAAATTACAGACCAATCTAATGAACATAGATGCAAAATTTCTCAAAAAAAAAAAGAAAGAAAACCACTTGTTAATAGAATCCAACAGCATATCAAAAGACATACACCACAAACAAATGGACTTTATTCCTGGTATGCTAGGGTGGTTCAACACAAGAAAATCAATTAGTGTAATACACCACATTAACAAATTGAAGGAAAATCACCTTATCACCTAGATCAATGCAGAAAAGGCATTCAACAAAATCTACCATTCTTTCTGGATAAAAACACCTAGAAAGATAGAAATAGAGGAGAAATTCCTCAACATGATAAAGGGCATATACATTAGTCAGGGTTCTCTAGGGAAACAGAATCAACAGGAGATATCTGTCAATAACATGAGATTTTATTAGCGTCTCTCACATGACTGTAGGGATGCACAGCTCCACGTTCTGCAGGCAGGCTGCAAACCAGAGGTTTTGATGAAAGACCAATGAAGGTGTTGATGAGTTTCTGGGAGATGTTGGATATCCAAAGACAAGCTAGGAAATTCTCTCCGAATACTGAAATCACCTATCCTTTTAAAACATTCAAATAATTGGATGAAGCATCACTCATTGTTGAAAGCACTCTTCCTGATTGATGTAGGTATAATCAGGTATCTATGCAGTAAACTCACTGGTGACTAAAGTACATAAATGTCCTTGTATTACAATTAGCCCAGTGCTTGCTTGACCAAACAACTGGGCAGTTACCTGGCCAAGTTAACACTTTAGCCTAACCATCACAGCATGTATGAAAAACCCATAGCAATCATCATACTCAATGGGGAAAGGTTTAAAACTTTCCTTCTTAGATTGGGAATAAGACAAGGAGCCCACTGTCACCATTGTTATTCAACTTTGGGTTAGAAGTTTTATCTAGAAAAATTAGACAGGAAAAAAAAAAGCATCCAAGTAGGAAAAGAGGAAGTAAAACTCAGTATTCATGGATGCTATGATCCTATATTATAAAAATTCTAAAATGTCTATGACAAAGCTATTTGAGTAAATAAAGGAGTTCAGCAAAGTGACAGGACACATGATTAACATGCAAATATCAATAATGTTTCTGTACCATAGTATTGAACAATTTGAGGAGGAAATAAGGAAATAGTTTACATTTACAATAGTAATAAAAGGCTCAAATACCTAAGAATCAATATAATCAAAGAAGTACGATACCTATATTAAGAAAACTACAAAACAATGCTAAAATAATCAAAGACCTAAGCAAATGGAAAGATGTATTGTGTTCATGCATTGGAAGACTAAATATCATGAATATATCAATCCTACTGAAGCTAATTTCTAGATTCAATGCAATATCATTCAAAATTCCAACAGTCTATTTTAAAGAAATAGAAAAGGCAATTACCAAATTTATTTGGAAGGGAAAGTGCTCCCAAATAGCAAAAAACATTCTAAAAATGAGGAGTGATGTGGGAGGACTTTCACTGCTTGAGCTTGAAACATATTACAAAGCTAGAGTGTTCAAAAGAGCATGATATTGGCATAACAATAAACACATGGATCAGTGGAATAGAATTGAGAGTCCAGAAATAAACACTCATTTCTACAGCCAATTAGTTTTCAACAAACCTACCAAATCCATGTTAATGGGACAAAACAGTCTCTTCAACAAATGGTACTGGGAGAACTGGATATCCATAACAAAAGAATGAAAGAGAATGCCTATCTCACTCCCAGTACAAGAATCAATTCAAAATAGATAAAAAACCTAAATGCAAAAGCAAGTACTATAAAACTACTAGAAGAAAATGTAGGGAAACATCTTAAAGATCCTCTGATAGGTGATGTTTTCTTGGAGCTGACACCCAAAACACAAGTAATAAAAGGAAAAATAGATAAATGGACCTCCTCAAAATTAAACACTATTGTACCTCAAAGGACTTTATCAATGGGTAAAAAGGCAGTGAACTCAATGGGAAAAAATATTTGGAAATCACATACCCAATGAAAGTTTAATATTCATAATATAAAAAGAGATGATACACCTCAACAATAAAAGGCAAAATGACATGATTTAAAAATGGGCAAATATTATGAATAGATATTTATCCAAAGAAGAAATACAAATGATGAATAAACAAATGAAAAAAAATGTTCAACATGACTAGTGATTAGGGAAATGAAAATCAAAGCTACAATGAGATATCATTTCACACCTATTAGAATGGCCACTATTAAAAAGACAGAGAACTACAAGTATTGGAGAGGATGTGGAGAGATAAGAACACTTATTCACTGTTGGTATAAAGGTAGAGTGGTACAGCCAGGTCAGCCAACGGTAATACAGAAGCACCCAAGACACCATCTGCCCCTCTACCTGTATCCTAGGCTGGATCTGGAATACTGAAACCCAGGGTCTTCCAGGTTTCAGGCTATCCTAGGCCCATTCCCTGGTGACTCCATCCAGAGCCAGGTATATGCAATGAAGAACAGTGGGTTTGTGGGCACAAGAACAGAACACTATACTCCACCTCTATTTCATTTCTTAATAATTCTTTTCTGGCTATTACATCCTATTTTATAAATTTGGGTACCTCAAGCTTTCTATCCCTCAAAGGGATTCCAGTACTTGAACTGGTAACATAAATCATAGCTAGAAAAATATATTCTGTCTTGCCCCATAGCTGAAGGGAAGCATATTCTATTCTGCCTGATAAAACTGTCTTTTTGATGTCATTCCTAGTAAAGGAGTCCTGTGAGTCACCTGGACTTCAAAGGGACCATTAGATACTGTGAAGCAAACCTTCAGGCTTCAACTCATTCTCATTCTCAGTGGTCATCTAACCTGCTAACTCGAAGCCCTGGTAATAATATTTAAAGCAATATTGTCTGGGAAAATTAAATATTTTCTTTGTATTGTGCATGCAGAGAGGTAAACAAAAATTATGACTATGTTAGATATGCTATTTATTTAAATTGAGTTCCAAGGTTTTTCTCATTAAAATGTATAAATGGTAATTTCTGAAGAGCTGCAGAGATTTGCCCCCATGGAAAAACACATGTGATTAGGGAAGGGACCCTGGGATTCACTCAGCATCACTCTGATGCTCAACAGCCTTGGAGATGTGGCTCTGCTGATCAGGCCTTCAATGGGAACAGAAGCTGACAAGTGTACAGAGAAGCTGAAAAGGAGCTAGACCTCCCCTACAGATTCTCTAGTCAATGTTCATATTGATTTGATGTTTTTATTGTGATGCTTATGTGACCATGTGACCCAGTGGCCACCAGTCAAAAGTGGACATGCTGAAAGGGCCTCCTGTTTTCAGATCCCTTCATAGTTATCTATGTGTACTCAGTAAGTAGAAGGGAACAGACATTTGTAAAGCTTTGTTGATTAACCCATGCCTTTGCTGACTTCTTCCCTTTGACCAGATGAGGTTCTGTTGTGTTAGAGTAGAACACAAAAAAACCACCAACCCTAATGTAGAAGCCATGCAGAAGGGGCCACACTGACCACATCAAGAGATCTGAGACCTAGAGCTGTTGGAGGACAGCTTTTCCTGAGGAAGAGCAGCCCCAGGAGACCTCAGGCCACCTCAGTCCCTCTCTTCCCTTGACCCAACTGTCACTGCTGGGACAACTACTTTCTGCCAGAAATAAATATAACCCCTTCCCATGGGGAGTCAATCCATTGCGGCATTGATGCCCACCAAGCAGAGCCTGAGCAAGGGCAATACTGGGCTGGTGCATGACTGCCTTGGCCAGCTGGACTTTCTGGTTTATCAAGCAGTCTCAGTGTAAACAGAAGATTCCCTGTCAGGGACTAAGTGAGATATATTCCTGCCCTAAATGTGGGCCTCTGCTGGGTCACTTTCACTGCACTCTAGGTCAGTGGAACCTGAAAGATACAGTAAAAACTCATTCTCTGCCATATCAGATTGCACTAGATTTATTACATGTTTCTACATGATGTCTATGGCTTCAGGAGCCTCCCAGGTGTAGGTGAAACTCCTCAGTTACCAGTGCCTTATTCAGTGTCCTGAACTACCTTTGAGAATTGGCACTTCTGTTTTTGAGGGGAAAGCAAAGCCATACCTGTGATTCATTTAACAAACCCATCTGTGGATGGCTGTGCCCTGTCATCAAGGACCTGGGCTCTCTGGGGCCAGGGTTTGTGCTCTTCCCCTCAGCTGTTCTGAAGAGGTCACTATGGGTGTCCGGGTGATACCTGGAGCCCCGGGGAAATGGAGGATAACTGAGATATATCCAAAAGTGAAAACAGAGCATCATTCCACAGTTGATCTGCACCTTCACATTCTAGATGAAGCCAAGGAATGATGTTCAAAGTCTTTAACAAGATGGTGGCTGGAAGCTGCAGAGGGCCCTGGAATACAGGGCAGGGCCTGGGGTTAACCCCTTAAGTCCAGAACAAAAGGAAGCCCAGGGAGGAATCTCAGGTGACCTCAGGGCCAGGACTCTACCACCTGGACTGGAAGGGCTGCAGTGTTTAATTGGAAATGGTGTGCCATGCATGCCTGTGGGTCATCAGTCTTAGTGACCATCTCCTCCCCCTACCCCTGACATGTCACATATTTCAACTCTCCCCAGAAGTCTGGTTCTTACCCTCTGGACATAATCTCAGTACAAGACTGGACAAAGTCCACCACCATCCCAGTGTTTGTGAGTTCTAAGGTCTTGGGGCTGGGTGTCTCAGGATATATCAGTAACAACACAACTGAGTGTGTAAACTGGTGAGCTCCCCAGACAATGGACCTGAGAACCAAATGGCCACAGTGTCATCTTGGCCAGTGAGGAAAAGTGTGAGTTTTCCTTCCATGATCAAGACACCAAAGCTCACTCTGAATCATGAGGAATTGGTCAGAGGGTAGTGGCCTCCAATGACCTGACAGAGAGGCTGGAAGCCTGCTGGGGAATTTCTGGATTAAAACAAATTGTGCAAGGAACTGCAGGGATGCTAGAAATGCCAGTTTACAGGGATGGATAAAGTTTATTAAATGAGGTCAGTGTGGCTTTGGAAGCTGCATCACAAATGTTCCCCCAGAATCAATGCAGCAGAACAAGGAATTTTGAGTTCAGAAACCAGGATCCCAGAAGGATTCAAATCTCAGAGAAAGGATGGACCACAGAGCCCCTACAAGGAGATTGATGGTGCACACTCCTGCTTACCCTCTGGTCATTTGCTAACAATCTTCTGGTCTTTTACTTTGCACATTGTAAGTTTTGATATTTTTACATTTCCCCTGCCCCACATATAGCTGGTGCAATTCCAGAGTTCATCTTGAAAGCTATGAGTTCTTAACTTGTGGTCATAGAAACCTCTGCATGAGAAGCAGAACACATTCCTTTTTTCTTCAAAGCTCTAGAGAGGAAGACACTGTCCTAGGTCAGGAATGGTCCTTGTTAATATGAATTTTACAGACACCACATTTCCCATGCCCTGTGAAAACCCATTCAAACTTAAATTCCTGGAGTCTTGATGGCCTATATCAGTTATGCACTACACTGGCATGTGGTAGATGTTCCATAAGTATTTGGAGGATGAGGGGGAAATTTTGAATCCATTTTCCTGCCCCAGATTTCCCTGGCCCTCATTGCTCCTCAAACTGTAGTTTGAGTGCAAAATGCTGCCTTATTCTCTGCAAGTGACACGTGGGTCTCTTCTTCCCACCAACACTATTCTGCTGATTGGTAGGTGTACAGCCTAGTCCGCACCCACTTGTAGCTGAGCACCCATGAATGAGGTTCCAGGAAGAATTCTGAGCCAGTTTCTCACTATACCTCATTATCTTAACCATTGATTGTGGGGTGGGAGCAGGCAGGGATTGGGCAGAATGACTTAGAAATGGTGGTAATGGAGATGGATGCTCTGAAAGGCTGCCTCTGAGACCCCAGCCTCCACTTTCTTCTCAGGGTGCCCTGGGTACCATCTAGAGCTTGAACTGACACACAAGTTTTACTGGGGAAGGTCAATCCCTCTCAACATCAATGTCAATAGCTGTATATTGACCTATTTAGACATATTTATCTCTAAAGGTCCTTCACTCTATTTTGATTCTTGGACATAGACAAATTTAGCATATAGAGAACTGGGTAGTCAATATTATTCATCTAAATTATATATCTAATGCCTGATCATAGGTTCTATGAAAGTCTTTAGAAGGAGGATGAGCTGGAATACTTGGACAAATCTGAAATCACTTCTTAGGATATAGGAAAATGGCCTGAACTATTTTTGGACAATGGAGGGGACGAGATGGCATTCAACATCCAGGGCCAGTTTACTCAGACACAAGTGAGTCTTCTGGGTTGTAAGCACTGATAAACCTTGACAGATAATGCCATACATTGTTGTATTTTATAACATTAGGGAACATTTAGATGAGTTCCTGGGATCTCTTCATCCCCATAATGAAACAAATATGAGGTACCTGGTCTAAAAAAGCTTAAGATTTTTGTGGATATTGTTAATCTCAAAATTGGATTGAACTTAAAAAATGTTAAAGGACTGGTGGGAAGACCCAAAATAAATTAACAAATTGTGGCTGGAGACGAAAATAGTAAATGTTTCATGGAGATGCTTTTGAAGGCCCCAGAGATGAACACATAAAGAGGAACCAACCATCATGACAAAAGGAGGGAAAATTTTTACTGTTGGGTTTCATTTTGAAGCCCATATGATGGATTCTTATTCTTCTGCAAAGAAAAACTAAGTATAGTATTTGAATAAAATGAAAATGGAGGCTAGATATTTGAAGATAATTGTGAACTGTTAGTGTAATAATTTCAAAAACTGACAGCATGAACTTAGGAGAAAAACATAACAGTGTTCCTCAGTAATATTCAATTAAGCTTAATTTGGTGCTGATCCATATATAGGGCACCACTCTCCTCATTTTTGTATTTTCTAGCCTCTCTTGGAAGTCTAGGTTCAAACAATAGGACTATAGAAGAAACATATCCTTATCTAGGAAATTTTTGATGATCCAGTCCATAAAACATTGGGGATAATTAACTTTGTTTTATAGAAAATGTTATTGAAAATGTGGATACTTATCTGAAAGGAGGCACAGAATTTAAAATGTCAATATTCATCTAAATAGCATAATTCCCTTGGCCATTACTTACAAAACCACAGATTAAGTCAAATAACTCATTATAGGAGCTGATTAATGTCAGGTCAGAAGTTAAAAGATGGTAAGCCTTATTGACACAGTTTCATTCTCTCCAAAAGGGATCATTTTTTCAGGAACATTTGATATAGTTCCAAAGAAGCAGGAGAAATGAACTGCTGGGGGCATTCTTATTGCTTCAAAAGAGCATTTCTTAAAAATGTCCTCTAAGATCCCAAGTTCATTGTCATATCTGCATGTGACCCTTGGTGCTGCTATCACCATGAACAACCAAGATAACAGTCAACTGAAGGACAGCACTCTCATGCTCAAGATATCAGAAATAATAAGCAAAGTGAGTACATGCATGCTTGGATTCACCAGGTTAAGTTCACTCACACTCAGTTGACTTGTTTCATTCAATAATGAATTGCCTAATTATTTAGGAGTTCTCATAGACTTTCCTTTACTTTAAATTGAAGGAGCCAAGTATAAAACTGTAGCAGTATTTTAAAAAGTAAAAGTTTAGAAAATTAGCCTGAGATCCAGATGATTTCAAAATATGTGTGTGGTGAGCAAGAGAGAGGAAAGTAGACTTGGATGAATTTTGTGGTCAAAGAGGAGGAACCGTATTTAGGGAAAAAGATGCTAGAGAAAATTATATGATGATCTGGAGTGAGATGACTTTGACATGATTTAACAGAAGCAGATATCACTAGAAAAGAAGAGATATGGACATATGATGGTTTGGTTTATGTGCCAAGTTGGCCAGGTTATGGTGTCCAATGGTTTGGTCCAGCAAACACTGGCCTACTTGTTACTTTGAGGATATTTTATGGATTTACATAATCAGTACTTTGATTGATTTTATGACTGAATACAACTACAAGTAACTGAAGAGATTGCTTTCAATAATGAGAGAAGTCTCATCCAATCAGTTGAAGTCCTTAAAAAGAAAGTGATAATTTCTGCAGTCAGAAGGGAAAATTTCCAATCTCTAATTCAGCCAATCAGCTTCTCCTGGGGAATTCATTAAAATCTTTCCTTGGAGTTCCCTGCTTTCAGCCTGCTCTAAATATTTTAGACTTGGCCATTCCCACAATAACATGAGACAACTCCTATGAGAAAAAGTCTCATAATATTTAATATATTTATATATTACATATATCTAGTTAGTTTTGTTTCCCTTGATAACCCTGACTAATACAGGAACTAAATTACTCCCACAGGGAAAAGAGAGAAGTAGCAGTATTAAAACTCAAACTGAGCACAAGTATTAGTAATATTGATAAAAGAATTTGATGACTAATAAGAAAGTTAGAAGTCATCTCTTCTAAGACAACACAAAATCAGAGTAGGCTGGAAATAAGCTGATGAAAGAAAACTGAAAAGTCATGGGGACATAGCTTCATGGCAAATGTCAGGAACAACTGTTAAAAGTTCTGTGCTTGTAAGATATTTATTTTAGTAGAGTATCAAAGAGAAATGATTGCAAGGTGCTCCACCAGGATGAACCATTATGCCAGACCCTTCATATTGATGATTGTACTCACAAACCTTTTCTTGTGAAAGTGAAACTTAGCCTAGTATTATATATTGCCTAAGATTTACCTCCTGAAAGCCACCTTGTTGCTGTAATGTGGCCTCTCTCTAAGCCAAAATCAGCATATAAATGCACTACCTTCTCCCAAAGGGTGGGACATGACTACCAGGGATGACCCTCATGGCACCAAGGGATTATTACCAAGCACTGACCAGTGATGCACCTGGAAAAAGACCTTGAAAAAAGGGGGGAAACATTAAATACAAATGAGTTTTTATAGCTAAGAGATTTCAAAGTGAGTAGGGAGGCCACACCAAAGGTTATGCTTATGCATGTCTCAGTAGGATTTCATTGACTACCAGAGTATACAGTGCCTCAAACAGGAGGGTGCCTGAGGGCTCTAGAGACATCTAGACACTATGGGCAGGGCACACAATCTCAGGAATTTGGCACCTTGACAGTGGACCTTACTGTGTAATATATGCTCCCTAATGTAACAGAGTTAGACTCATTTATAATTTCCCTACACATGGCTTTTCTGCCCCTTTTATTTGAACCTATAATTAGCATACTTTTTTCCACTGTGATTAAGAGGTTTTTATTCCAATAATGCAATGGTGTTCCACTAGTAGGAATTAATTAATATAATTCATCATATTTATAAAACTAAGAAGGAGATCATCTTCATAAATTCAAAAAAGCATGTTTTAAAATTCAACACCTATTTATGTTAACAACTCTAAATAAAATAGCAATTGATAGACACTTCCTTAATATGACAAAATATATTTACCCAGACCTCAAGACATTATTTTACTTAATGGAAAAACATTAGGAACACTCTTCTTTAAAGCCTGAAACAAACTAAGGATGCCCACTACCTCCTCTACATTTACCAGTGTAAATGAGGTATTAATAAGAGAAAAGGAGACATAAGAATTAAAAACAAAGAGGTAACTATATTTGAAGAAGATATAATTATAACTATATATCTGGAAAACATGAAAAACAACTACTACAAATAAGCTAATTTAGTAAAATAACATGTGATAAAACTGACATACAAAGCTAAGTATTTTCATATTTATAAGAAAAAGCCAGTTAGAATATATAATAGAAAATCACATTGCAACAGCAAAAATTAAAATAAAATACTTAGGCTTAAACTAAACATGAAATATTTAATACTCTTTTAAGGGAAACTATAAAACATTTTTGACTAAAAATTTAACTTAAATTGAAATGTTCTTGAATTGAAAGACTTAACATCATAATGATATAAGTTTACTTTATGCCATCTTCCTGAACCATCAAGTCTCTTTCTGAAGCTTGACAAATTGATTTTTTTTTTTAAATCTACTGGATACTTTAAATTCTTTTGTGAATCATATAATTTGTTACACAATATATTTGGTTCATAGTAATGCAATCATACAGTATTTGTCCTTTTGTATCTGGCTTGCTTCACTCAACATAATGTCCACCAGGTTCATCCATGTTATTATATGTTTTTACTGTTTAATTATATGTCCCAGATACTTAAATTTTCAGTCTGTTCATATGCCAGTTGAGCCCTGAATCTCAGGAGTGTTGCAACACCTACTTTCCCATTCACTGGACTCATCCAAGATTACTGAAAAAAAGGATGATGTTGGACAGTGTCCATCCCAAAAATTCAGAGTATCAAGAACTGCAAGCAAAACAGTTCCATCCATCTGTCCCATGGGATATAAGACCTCTCAATCAGAAACAGAGTGAGCATCACCATCCCAAAATCCTCAAGATGGGAAAATGAACAATGAACTGAAATAGACATTATTATTCTATTATTATTCTATTATAGACATTATTTTTCTAGCAATGGAATGATTTATATCATTGATATAAAGGTAATGGCCACCAGAGGATCTTAGGGCAAGGAGAGGGAAGAGTAGATGTAACATGGGGGCAGTTTTGCTACATTGGAATTGTCCTGCATGACATGACAATGATGGATATAGGTCATTACACATTTTGTCTAAACCTATAAAATTGTGTGGGGCAATGTGTAAACTGTAATGTAAACTATAGCCCATGATTAGTAGCAATGCTTCAATATGTGTTCATCAATTGTAAGAAATGCACCACATTAATTAAGGATGTTGTGAATGTGGGAAAGTGTGGGAGGGGCAGGAAGTGTGGTATAAGGGAATTCCCTAAATTTTTTATGTGACTTTTATGTAATCTAAAGCTTCTTTAGAAATAAAAAGTAATTAAAAACATAAAAATCTAGGCAAAAAAAGGAGCTCCACCATTTCCTTCTTAAGCATGGGGCATAAGAGCAGTGTTACCTTAAAAAGAGGCTGGGCTGATATTACTTTATGGTGCTGGAAAGGTATATAAGATGTTAAGGATATATGAAGATAGATAATCATGTAAATTAATGACTGAGAGTGGAAACAAAGAGAAATAATGGTGGAAGTGCATGCATTATTGGCTTGGGTAAGAGCAGTTTGAGAAGACCCAGGACAGGAAAGAGGTCCACTGTATGATATGCTGGAGCTCATCAGGGCACAATAAGAATATTGCCTTGATCATGGAATGGTGTGTAATGGTGTTTAGTAGAATCAAGACCTATAATGGAGAACTAGCATCTGTAACTGTGGCCTCACCCTTTCTATAACTCTTATCTACACTGTGAAGTTCATGATAATCATAAATCAAGAGGTAGAGAGGTAAAAGAAAATTTATGACCCATAAATCACAATGCATGGATTTGTGGTTGGAGACATGAATTGTGTTGTAATCCAAGATGTTTCAGCAAAGGAAACACCATGGGAATAGGCAACCCCATGGTAGGACAAGAATGGTGCTGAAACTTCAGTATATAATGAATACCTAACTTTTTCTTCCCTCATCTTTCATATTGAAAAATGAGACAAGGATGAGCCAGGCCCAGCTGCATGTTTCCTGCATCAGCCCCATGGCCATCTAACCCATTGCAATGCTTCCCAGCACCTCAAGGTGTGTCCACTTGGTCAGTGGCCTATTGATCCTTCATGGTGTTGCAGTCACCAATAAGAGATTTCCACAAGATGCCTGGGAAGTACTAAATGTCTGAGTTGAGCTTCATGCTTTAAGTCCTTCTTCCTGAGGATTAACTCCACTGTCTTCAGCTAGGCCCTGGCCATGAACAGGGGAGTTGAATCCTGAAAACTTCCTAGAATATTCATAACATTACAAAAGATAGTTTTTGTTATTAGAATATGAAGAAACATAAGAGTGATGTGAACCTAAAATATCTGATAAGTTGTTAATGTGAGATAGCCCAAAAATCACCTGAGACGTGAAGGTGTAGAAGTTTGGTGATGCTAGCCTGTGTTTCTCAATAATGTTTTCAACAGAGGTTTGGGAACATCAGAAGCTGCTGCACATTTGGAGTTCTTCAACTATGCACATATTTCTCCAAGCAGGGTGCTCAGAACTGCCTTAACTAATGGTTGCATCCAGACTCACATACCCCTGGGGGACATCTAAAGAAGCCCCACAGAGAATTTGTGTATATGCCTTGCTGCTGGTAGGCTTGCCATTGGATTTTAGTTACCTCTTATTCAACTTCCCCTGAAGTATTAACACATGTATGGCAGTAGGTGTTAACAATAGAACATCTGCCTCCTTTTTGAGCCATGAGGAAATTTAAAGCCATGTCATTACCAGATACGGTAGGGAGTAACATGCTTTCTGCTTAGCTTGTGGGGCACACGCTGTGGACTCAACAATACCAACCAAAGTAATTGACAGATTGCGTGTCATATGTTCACTGGTGAACAAATAGGAAAGATGTGCAAAACATTTGCCAGTTTCATTACATCAAGAATTGGTGCATCTCAACATATTGCAGAAGAAGAATTCACAGATAATGTATGTGACACTATTCTTGTCACAGGGACACCCTGGTGGCACTCCAAATGTGAAGAAAGGAACATGAGTTCCTTATGCACCAATCTGGAATTAGCAATAATGCAAGAGAAAGAGTGGTCAGATGGCAGATTCAGCTGTTGGTCAGGTTCCCTGCTGCCACCATGGCCTGAGTCATTCTTCCTTCCAGGTTGGTGCTGGGTCAAATCTGTAGGAAATGGGAGAAGGGAATAATAATCAGTTCTGAAAGGCACTTATTCAACCATTTCCCATGGGAGACAATTCTCTCAGCCTATTTGCTGTAACATTTCCCCCTCTAAGGACATGCTTTCTGTCTTCCCCTTTTCATGAGCTATAATGTCAACAATTTCCCATTGATTTGAGTGCCTTACCCATGCCTTCCAGTCCTCTTCTATGCCTTCTTTATATGGGATGTGTCAGGACTCCTTCAAGGTATCCCATGACCATATCCAAGGGGAATGCTGGACTAACCAGGGTTAGGCTTTACTCACTAAACTCCAGTATGAGTGAGTCATGTTCTGTGTGTCCCTTCCTTTGGATTTTCAGTCCATGCAGGCTATGCACATCCAGAAACTTCCATTCACCAACCCTTGCACTTGTTGGCCCTAACCTCCCA